>OMLB01007683.1:59435-72188 GCA_900302555.1 Myripristis jacobus | reverse complement strand
CACTATCACAAGAAATCAAGTGCTCTATTATTGGTCATAAATATTTGTGATAGCCATAGTTTCAAGTGAGTCAGCTCCTATTTTTAACTCAAGGGAAATGTTAAATACATCTCCAAGGTAACACAATATACATCCACTCCATTATTAGACTGAGCCAAATTATGGATAGCAGGAGGACTCGTTCAAGCTGTTGATGTCAATTTTGTTGAGATAAAATGTCTTTAACGTCTCTCCCTAAAAAGGACAAGCGCGAGCTTGTAGGCTGCTTCCACGGTGATTCAGTTAAGCCTCTCAAATGCCTTTGCTCTTTTTATGGCTAAGCCTCCTTTCAACTGTCTGGTGGTCCGCAGAACGTCACTGCTCTCACTGTACTCCTTCACTGGAGTGAATGGGAAAGTGCCAGACAGACTATGGCATTTATTGATAAGTAATTGATTTGAAGGACAAAATAAAAGACATAATTTTAGATAAAAGATCTTTAGGGAAGGTTTGGAAACTGCCAAAGTGATTTTTAAAAAAAAAATCTATTCCTTAAGCATAATTGAGAGATAAATTACACAGCCTTTGTGTGGTAAAAGATTTTTAGAGAAACATCCTTGCATCAAAATCTAAACTATGGAATGTTGTAAGACATAATCTTTCATTAAAAAACTATTATATAAATGTTTGGGGGAATTCGTGAAGCAATAATTGTAAGCAAGCTATTATTAGGATAGTGCAATTAATAATTAATTAGTTGAATAAGTCAGCCTGTATTCCAGTGTAGTCAATCTTTAATCAAGTGTAATCATTCAAATTCTCAGTGTAAAATTCACAACTTACAGTAAATCTGAGGAGGAGCTCACAGATCAGTTTTGAAGCTCACCTCTGCAGGCATGACATCTGACGTTTTCACAGTTCACCTCATCACCTTTTACACAGCGATGGTAACCATGAGACAACTGTTCACGAGCACTGCAACAGCCACTGCACTCTTCCCTTATTTTAATGTCGGGGACCCGTTGAATTTCATGGAGCATAATCGGGCTCAAAGTTTTATGCCCCTCTCCCTGAGGTAAGAAATGTGACAACACATCACCATCCACTCCACCGCCATCAGATTTTATTGTGCTATAACTTTTCCCATGTGGTTTGATGACATTCTCCTTTGTTCTTGTGACTGCCTCCAGGGGGAAAGCCTGTGTTCCCCCACAATGACCTCAGCATGTATTATGTGACAGCAGACAACTCTCTGTCAAGTTGAGTCGTGCCAGGGCAGACTGGCGCTCACAGAGCATCGGCTGATTTTTGGATGTCATCCAACGGTGATGTGTCTTGGATCACATCACTTTTTGTAATGGTGTCACGGCATTGCTGGGTGTCTTTCATGTTGAATAATTGGCTAGTAAGGGGAAAAAAAAAATGGTTTCATCTTTCATGTGTAGGGAAGGGTGTTGATGCATAATTACCTTAACGAGACACACTCACACCTTTTTATTTTTGTTTTTTTGTTTTTGTAGGTTAACTGGATATTTTTTTGGCATGCAGTGTGTCCCTGTAGTGGCTTGTAACATTGTTGGCATTGATCGTTTGAGCCATGGGGCACAACCAGCTGCAAACTGGCCCTTCAGCTTCAATGAGGAATGCTTATAAAGCTGACAAGAAATTTAATGGAAGTTGAAGGAGTATTTTTTTTTATCTGCAATGTGCCAAATGTTTGAAGAATAACACTAAAACTCACATTATTGATTAAAGTTTTCCCTTATTTACAGGCAGTTTACTCTTTATGCTTTCAGGGGTCCAACTGTGCAGAGCATGGTGTGCTGGGAAGTCTGTTCACAGCAGCACTACGATGTGTCGCCTTTCTTGTAAATCTCTTTGTCTCCTCAAACAGGTATTTTGCAAATATTTTAAATAGGTGCCATAAGTCCACCCGAGTGTGTGGCTGTTCCAGTCCTGTGGCTACTTGTTCTTCTAGTCTAAAACGGAGTCCGATAGAAAACAGATGTGGCAGGCCTGTAAATGTGCTGGATGGCTGTCTCTGCTGGGTTTAGTGTTGTGTGAGTAATGAGAGAGTTGGGCTTGGAGTTCGGTGGACCAGAACTTGGTACCGAGCGGAGGTTTTGGCAGACTGCAGAGTGTGTGTGTGTGTGTGTGTGTGTGTGGTGGGTGAGTGGAGTTTATAGATCAGAGTTTCCATAGCACAGGGTTCTCTTTACGATCCAGCCAAACTGAATGAGTCACTCACTTCTCGGACCGAGTAAATCACTTAAAGATGATCAGACTCCACGGAGTAATACACACACACACACACACACATGCTTTTTGCTCAAGGACGTTCCCATCTAGGAGTTGGCAAGGTGGGTGTAACCCCAACCATTCCCATCTGGTTAGTTATGTAAGAGCTGTTGGATTTCCATACCCATGAAAGCTCGTTTACTCTCAGATGCATGTGAGATGAATAGGCTGTTTGGAACGTTTCCATATAATCTAAACATGGTGCAGAGTTTGTATATGGGAGACCTTTCAATCAATCGGAGGCATCCCCACATGTTGTGCATTAACAATTGTTCTTGTTTATTTGAGCTGAGGAAGTGAATTAGGAGTTTTAGTTTTGATGTGGTTGCTAATCAGTTACAGTTCTGCAATCTTATGTTATATTCCTGGAAACAAGGGGGGGCTCTTTTAGCTTCGGCAAACATTTTTATCCTATATCAGCTGGATCTGAGTGCATCTGTGTTGCGCTTTTGCACTCACGCTTCCACTCGGACTCTGTTTCTGCGGCTGCAAGTGTCTTTTTTTTAATCTTCTCACAGTTTCCCTAAATTGATGGTTTCTTATTTTTGACCATTTGCATATTCCCACACTCACACTCTCATTGCTCAACTACTATTTGGAAAATACTTTGCATGTTTGTTTTTTTTTTCCATAGCGTATGTCATTGCCAGATGGGTGGGGTTTGCCACACAGAGCAGTACACCGAGTACCAGAGAGTTTAGACAATCACAGGAAAGCTTATATGTCAGTGTTTTCTGTTTTACAACTCAACTAACACTCTCTGAACTGTCCTGATGCAGTAAAAGCCTCCTTTTTCCCTGAGGGGTGGTGCTAAGAACTTGTTTGAGGTATTGGTAACTGTTGTACTCTGATCTGTGCCCAGTTTTTCCCTCTGTCTGATCTGCCACTGAATGAATCAGTGAGTTCCCCATTGTTTCCTGTATTTCCACATGAGATGCCAGTGTATTGTAGCGTCGCGTGAGAGCGCATCACAGGCAGGCTCATCCCAAAACCACAGCTCGGTAGTGCTCCAGACTTCTTAGGCCAGCGCCGGCTAAGGAATGCTCAGTTAGCCGTCCTCCAAACTCCTCATGGCTTTTGTTTAGCTTTGTGCTAACACTAGCACCACTCCCTCCTATCTGCTCATGGAGCTTTTAATTGTCTCTCAGTGGAGCTGGATATCACTGTAACCTGTTGTGACTCCATGTGGAGCATAAGGAGGGCGGCAGCACACCGATCAGTTTTCTTGGTCATTTAGGCGACAAGTAAATTGAGACACAGGGTCAAAAACATTCAAACCAGAATAACTGAAATTACCAGCGTGACAAACACAACAAATGTAAAACACGTGTTGGTGGCATTGATGAAGAAACCCACTGACAAGTTTCACCGCATCAAAGCAACAGTGTTGATGCAACTCAGCTGATTGTGGCACCTTAAAGGTTGCCAGGTTTATTGGTGCCTTAAGGCTCATAAAGGCCGCGTACTCCAGCGCTTAATGAAAAAGATCATTTGGGTGCAGTTTCAGATGTAATCATTGTTTAGCTTGCAATTAAAGAACATAAAACTCAATTACCTCTAAATCTGTTTTTTACTGGGAAGTTTAGGAATGAATGTCGAATGAATGTTGGGGATAATGTATGGTGAACATTAACATCATAGCCGCCATAGTTACCATTTTCTTATCTTAATACCTGTGTTTGTGTGCACTGTTGCCTGTACGACTCTATAAAAAGGGCGCATGAAAGGGCAAAATGGCCGGCTGTGTACCCGAGCCCTGGATTTTATCACCACAGATAATCTAATCAAATGCTAGTGAGAGCTGGCCCTTATGTAAACACGCAGACACAAAGAGCGAGCACCAGGCTGACAAATCACACAACGATGATTCATCAACTAATCATGCAAGGAGGAACAAACGCTGTGTTTCATGTGCCTTTGCTGTTATGTAGACACACACAAACACACACACACACACACACAGAGGATAAAATACTTTATCAGTGGGCAAAACGGTGCTCTTTCTCTTCCCTCGCTGGCTACCATTGTTTGGCCGGCGCTGTTTGAAGAAAACATATTGCAGGATGCACATTGCAATAGGCATGAATGGAAAAGTACATCTCTGTTTTTTGTTGGTTTTTTTTCCAGTTTGAAAGTGTTTCTTTTCTTGTTCAATTGCGTGACATCCTTAACAAAGCCGTGAGTTTGAGATGAGAGAACATTGTGGCCTCTGTCCTCTCGGCTTCCCCTCCGTCTGTGGCCGTCTTGTGGAGCTCCGTTCCCCGGAGGCTAACAGCCACGGTCAGCATTTGCTCTGCGTCAGGAGCAGCAACACTAAGAACTCTGTTCCCATCTGCCGCATGTGGATGTGTATGGGTGGCCCCTGGCAAAGGCCGCGTTGTTGTTGGTTTCTGGTGAAGTACACACACACACATACACACACATATACACACACACACAGTTAAAAGCAATCCTGTTTAGTGTGCTCTTCATCCTGATGGACACATGAAATAGTCATGTGCCAGCTTGAATGGTTTTTTTTTTCTTTTGTATTTTTATTGCACACATTTTTTTGATTATGTGAGAGACCACGTGGATTACAACTGTTTTGAATTTGTGACCTGGAATGACTTCTCCTTCTTCTTCTTCTTCTTCTTTTATTATCATTATTATTATTCTCATTTAATCATATTAATCTACAGTCTATACATGTGACACCTGTGTTTCTGTTAATTGGGCTGGCCTGGTGGCACACACCACATCATCAAGTCTGTGTCCTCACCACAGCGGTCTGGGTTTCTCTCTGAGCCGAGCCCGTGCGGCACGCCATCCCCCCTCTCTCTCCCCTGCCTGTCCTCTCTCGTTCCACTATCGCTATCGAGTAGAAAAACAATCCGGTGGGGAAAAAAAAAACCCTCCCTGTTCATCTAGGTGTGGGTTTGGTGGGTTACACCTATGGAACACATGCCATGGTTCATTTTGGTTTTCTTTGTGTATTGCTTATTAGTGCAGCAATTCATATTTGAGGTTTCCCACAGGCTGCAATCATCCTCTGTCTATATGTCAAAGCATGTCGGTGCTGAGTTGCATACCGTTGGATGTAGTGGTTTATTGGAATGGCCATTATTAAAACGGTGTGTACCCTGGCTGGTGTTATTGCCGTCAGTTCTATTCCTGGGCTCGTGTGTTTACTAAAAGACCCCATTATTCAGGAGCCTTCCTCTTAGTCATTTTTTCCTGTCAGTGTCCTCCATACAAAGCAGCTCCACGAGCGGCTCAACTAAATGCAGTGAAAACGAATATAGGAAAGGTGGGCTATAATTGGAGACTGGAACCTTTGAAACGATCCATAGGGAAGCTGGGGATCCCCTTTTTCCCCCTCGCGAATGTTTGAACAGTGACTCACCGAGGAACCCCACCCACATGTGGCCACACATGCCTGCCAGACGTGGTGTGTGTGCGTGTGTGTGTTTGTGTGTGTCTGCGTACTATCATATGGATCAATCAACACTCACGCCTCCCCTGAAAGGATTTTATAGTTGGTACGTCAGGAAATTAAAGAGGTGATGAGAAGTGTTTGCACACAACGCCCTTAATCGTGTGGCAGTAAGTGTTCCTTAAGGTTAGAGGGGAAAGTGTTGGCCAGAGGTCACTGGTGAGAATGCAGCGCACCCTCCTTTCCCCCAACAGTGTCTGTAGTTGTGTCGAGCTGCTCAGTAATGCAGTCATACTGGACAGCGCCCAGGTTTGAATGAATGTGTTCACCTCTTGACCTTGCAGCTCCTTCCACAAGCTGGTGTTATACCTAGCAATATATTTGTCACCTTGCCTCGGTAAATAAACGGTGATAGTAAGTAGTTCTTACAGCTTTCCTGATTGAGCGCTGCGTCAGAGATTATGGCATCACTGGGATTTTGAATTAACCAGTGCAGCACAGACTAGTAGTCTGTGTTGAGTTTCAGAAATGGAGCAACGATTTGGTTTGCAAAGCAGATGGGACAGGTCTCGGGTGCAAGGCTTAAAAGTGTGCTGAGCGAACCATGAGTTTAAAAAAAATATTATTTACACAGATTTCATTCTGTCAGTACTTATGTTGTTGTTCTGTGAAAATCCATTGTAGTAACTGCACACAGCAAAAGTGCCACAGGAAGACATTTCATACATTCCTCCTTGCTTTCTCATGCAGTCGTGTTGTTATGGATTCACACACGCATTTACTCTAAAATTACTCAAATCATATGTCTGAGTTTTAGGTTTTGTTTTAGTCCCCAGTAGTGATAACTGCCAGGTACTTAGGCATCAGCATTGCTAAGGTCTTATAAAACCCTTTTAGACTGTGTGGCTTGAGTAATGCTTCTGCCAAATTGTTGAAATTATAGGTTAGAATTTCCATCCGAAACCTAGAAGAAGGGAAGGTTTTCCACACACTCTGAGTCTTAAACGTATTTTAAAAATCTGCAGAGAAAAATCTACTCCCTTTTCCATTGCGTCCACAGCGTGGTGGAAAAGGCATACTAGCAGGCCTGATGACAAGGCCTCGGTTGTCATGGCAACGGTACAGCAAAACAGGGAATTGTGGGCTTTTTTCTCTCCCTCTCTCCACGAGGCGGGCTTTATTTCTCGTTACTGTGGTGGACAAAGATAGCTGTGAGTCATCCTTGAGACTGGGAGCTGAGCCGACACATTCCTCCTCCTCTTCCTCTTTGGATTTCTTGTCTCTATTATTCCTCCTCTTTCTCCTGTTCTTTCTGTTTCTTTCTTTTCACATTTCCATCTCACACTGTTCCTCCCCTCCACCCTCTCCTTCTCTCCCCCATCTCACACTATCTTTCTGTCCAATAGCTCCCATTTTGTCTCGGTGCCGCAAAATGTGTCATTCACTCGATTTGCTCTGTAAAAGCTTTGATATTGCAGCTGAAAAGAGTGAAATGATGCCTAAAGGTTTTTTTTTTTTTTAAAGACTGCAGACATTGGTGTGTGGGAGTAATGCTGTTGACTACATGATGAAAGCGTGGCAGTCAAAGAAGACAACTGGTCTGCACTCCAAAAACAAGATTCAGGCTCGCCTAATTTGCACTTATTTTCCTCTCTTTAATTCAAATTATCAGTGCAAAATCTAAAACATGCACAGGCCAACCCTTTTGACTCTAAGGGCTTCCTCGTTTGGCAGGCTTCAAGAAAGTTCTGCAGCCTTGTTATGTATGCAACAGATTTCCCATATCTTGATGAAACAGGCTGGTGTCTATTTATCCACTCTATTTACCCCATTTCCCAAATCTGCTCTGCATTTGTTTACTCATCCTTTGGCTCGCAGCCATTCCCAGTACCATATTTGTTGGTCTCATGACGCTGACAGTTTACTGTATTGTAAATATTAATAGTGCGATTGTGCGAAGTAACTGCAGAGTGACTCCATGCACATCTGCTTTTGAGGCAGGGTTTGGTGGCTTCGAGCTTTGAAGGAGCAGAATGTAAACAACATAACACAGTATTCATACTGAGGCTGTGTAATTACACAATTCATACTGTGTTATGTAAACGGGTTGGCCCAGGCAAACACATGCATGCAGGGACACATGCACCGCACAGGATTATGTAAAGTAAGAGAAAGGGGAACACATGCATACATGAACATGCACACGGACCCATGCACTCACATACACATTTCATAATGCATGAAATTAAGCGTTGATGCCACTTGAACATACACAACGCGACATAGATGCACACAAACACTCTAAGCCCACCAAACACACACCGACCTGTACATGTGAACACACACAGATGTTGCTGTCAGCACTCCCATACACGCACGGTGCAAAATGCAACCAAGCAAGCACAAATACACCCACACACACACACACACACACATGCATGGATAAGCACACACACACACAGAATCAAGGTTTTCTACTGTCCTCACATTGTCCTTAGATGTAATAAGCCTACAGTGTCTGGATCCTGCAGAAGCACAGAAAAAGACATTCCATCACAGTACAGTGTAGAGCACTGAAATCCTTTTGATCATGTCTGAATGTACACATGCATGTATGTATATCTATATCTATATCTATATATATAAATCTATATTTAGATAGATATAGATATATAGATGGATAGATAGACAGGTATATGCACTCAATTCTGGTGACGTCTTTTGTCTATACAGTCACGACAAAATAACTTAAAATACTGTAGCTTGTGTGTGGCATCTTCTCCTTCCTTTGTTTATTTTCCTGATTTTTTGTGTTTGCTTTCTTTTCTTTTCTTCTGTGAACTCAGAACAAACTGCTTTTAACGCTGCTTTCAATGTAAAACACACCGATTCCTGTTTGCCGTAGGATTTTTCCTATCATCGCATGTTGACCACACCAAACTGCCGCGGCTCCACAGTGTTGCTGGAGCTCAGAGGGCCACTGAACAAGCTAATTATGTGTTGACTTAGCCATTACAGTTAGAATGTCACCAGGCCTCTTCCTGGCATGTGAGCGCACCTTGTTTGACTCCCTCTGCGCTGCCTGGTGTGTGAGTGCACATCGCATTTCCCTTATGCAGGGCTCTGTGGGACCTAAAGAGAGCATGCCATAACTCTCCTAAGCTCTGCACATTGCAAAAATGCAATGCATGCACAAATAAAGACAGTCATAATGAGACACTCCAGAGTACATAATAACGATACTAATAATATTGATAACTTCATTGGCTCTCAAAGGGAAATTCTCTTGTCACACCTCCAGCAGAGGGGTCAGTATAGATGCTGTCTATCCTTGAAGGCTGGTCCCTTATCATTGTACCACCCTGTGGTCCATAAATGTCTTTATGATTTTATGTCATTATTTTTATTTTATCAAAATGCACTGGGCAGAGGCTGGCACTTACATTGCAGTGTTAAGGCCTCCATCTCCTGTATAGTGTAATGGATGGAGCCAACATCAGCACTGCCATGGTTAGGGGTTTCATTGTCACCGGGGCCACCGATACTAAAATTATAATCATGGTGCTGTAAGGTGCTGATGTAAGGTATCCTCTCTGTCTACATTCAGTCCTGCCACATTTATGTATGAGGAGAACACAAATATTCATGTAGTATGTCACCATACCCATTTCCATCCATTAAGTCACTGCTGGAGCTGATCCACTGGGCCCATTAGCCCTAATGAACGTCATCGCGGCCACCTACACACACTCAGAAGCATTCATCTACCCACGGAATTGGACTGCTAAAATGTCTCATTGAAACAATATTAATGTCTAGACAAAGGGCTTTATAGTTTCAAGCAATGTTTAGCTCGGGTTGTAAACAAATGTTGGATATGAGTGCACACATATACACACCAGTGTCTAATGCATTCACACTTCACAGTCCAGCTCAATAAAAACCTCTCTCCTCATCACACTCTTTCTCTCTCTCTCATTACACAATTCTGTTTTGGCTGATCTGAGTTTATCCAAGTCTATAATATGTTAATGACAAGTATTGTGGTGAATTTAAAATGTTCCACAATAACAGCAACAACAGCCTCTCAACATTTGGAAAAGTGTGGTTTTATCACAGCCACGCGTTCCTTTGGGAACATGTCCTAACCACAGGTGGTTAAACTCTATTATCTTTTTTTAATTCTGATCATTAAAGCATCATTTTGCAGTAGCAGCTATATTTAATTTTACCCTGGTTACCAATCTGCCTGTCTAATGTAGGCATTTATGGCAGAGATTGATAGGTGACTTTAGTATGCGGTAACAGTCTGTCTGTCCTGGAACGTTCCCAGGTGGAAGTGGTTGTGTATTTACTAGTGTTGACATTTCTGCAGGTAACTTCTTCTGCGCTACTCTGCTTTCAGTCTGCCCTTGAGCAAGGCTTTTAGCACCAACTGCTCAGTGGCCAGCAGCAGAGGACAGCTCCTGGCTCTGAATGTGGTCAAATATACATGTGAAGCAGGGCATCGCTGAAAAAAAAAAAAGCTGAATGAAAATCCAGACTCTCTGAAAAAAAATCTTAAGTATTTTAATGCATGTCTGCGGACGGATGTGGTTCAGCTCACAGCTTTTGCCAGCATTTACAAATCAATAATCCACCCCACCTTCTATAATTTAAGTTGCGTCATCAGAAATAAAAGAAATAAAATGAGTAATAAACAGAGGAATACATGAATTAAAAAAATGCACATCTTATTCAAACAGTATCGCACCCGTGTAGTGATGAGTGCATTCATTGAGTCCTGACTGAAAATAGGCATGCATGGTCAGTAAACCTAAGGGTTAAAAAAAAAAAAAAAAAAAAAAGCAAAAGCTGGCGGGTTGAGCTGTTGGTTCTGTTTGACCCCAGCATCTGGTCGTAAAAATTGGGTTAAGGGGTCTTCAGTCTGGAAAAAGCATGAATTGTTCTGTGAGTTCCCACAGAACAGAAAAGAAATCCATGCAGATCCTCTCTGATCCCTTTGTTCTGGGTGGATTTGCATATCGAGAGCACGTGTCTTCATTCACTCTGATAAAGATGATTGAGGACACATTGATGCAAGATGTGTGTGTGTGTGTGTTTGATTCTGGGAGTTACTGATTTGTGTGTGTATGTGTGTGTTATTTTAGCTGATTTGCATGCCTGTGCTTTGTGTGTGAGTGAGTGGGTGGCCATGATGGAGAGGGTTACTAGGTTTGTACTCGGTTACACAGTTAAACACTGGGCTTTTCCTTTTGTAATCTGAGAGATGACTGGTCTTAGGGGCTTTTTTTTTTCTTTGAAAGCATAATTATCTAGTACAGTTGTGATGCAGTGCCCCTTTGTGCGTAAGATTGTACATCTGTAAAGCATCAGATATTTGATTTTAGATTTTTTTTTTTTCCCCTTTCAGAGTGCGTCACCCATTCATTTCTTTTTTTTTTCCATTTCTAACCCTAACCCTGCTTCTGATTACAGCCCTGAAGCATTCAGCAGCACTGGAGTTTTATTATACCAGCAGTATGCATTGTCTGTGGCTCAGTACGTGACAGAAAGTGGAGGAGTATTGAAACATTTTGTATCGAAAAGGCTTACGTGTCCCATCTTGAATGCCGTGATTGAGACTGAGGGCCATGTTGTCAACCAGTAATAACAGTTTCACTTAAAGTTCTGAGTTAATTGCTGGTGAACGGACCCGAGCTCTGCTGTGAATCATCAGGAAATCTGCAGTGAAGTGTGTCATTATGTGTCTGTGCCTGGGTGAAAGTGTATCTGTCGCTCTCCCTGCATGCTCGTCCCCGAACTGGCTATCCTACACCAGGCTGGCAGTGACCAGGGAACTGTGAGGTCTGTGTAAGCAGCCTGGAAGCCATCTACCCGAGCAGATGGCCATTATTAGTGACAATGAAGACTAGACCACAGGGGCCAAATAGAATAACAGGGAGTCCATTTCCTTTTTGGCTGTTGCAAGAAGCTATACTACAGCCACTGTCTCTCTCTCTCTCTCTCTATCTTTCTCACTCGCTCATATAATCTTGTGCTGTGGCTATATTGTTTTTCCATGGGCAGATCCAAGGTTTTTCATTTTCTTTTTCTTAACCAGTGCTCTAAGTTGGCTCCTGTGGAGAGGGTAGACGAGAGGCCTCACACACAAGTGCAAGCACATGCACAACAAACGTGAATTCTCTTAATTCAACACAGATTCCCCCGAGAGAGAGAGAGCTTAATGGGCACTTATTCAGTACTGAAAGCCAAGAACAGTAAGTTGATGTGTTGGCTTCAGTTCACTTCACATCAACAGTGTTGTACAACTGCTGCGCTTACTGTACAATAGTGATTTGTGCCTTCCACAGCTCAGTGTATCATTCTGGAGACGCTCATTGCATACACTGTAATCACCGCTGTAATTTCCACTTATCCACTCCCTATCAACTATCTCGTCGTTTGTTCAGAATGAATGGGAAGAGACTGAAGGTTGTGTATCCCTGTTACTATTACCACAACATATAAGAGGCTTTGCCAGGCAGGGTGAACACTTTACTCAGTGAAACCAAAAATAAAAATGAAATGCAGCTCAATGTTGCTGATTGCTTGAAACATATTTGGTGGACAGTCATGTTTACTCGAACGGCAGATTGACACACACACGCTTCCTGGCTTTTGTCTCTACAGGAACAGTAAGAAGGAGTCTGACCTGGAGGCGGCCCTGGCCCGCCTGAAGGACCTGGAGGCTCTCCTCAACTCTAAAGATGCTTCTCTGTCCACTGCCCTGGGGGAGAAACGCACCCTGGAGGCTGAGGTCAAAGACCTGAAGGCCCAGCTGGCCAAGGTAAGTCCAGTTTTATCTGAAGTGAAGGTGTAAACGGTGCTAACACAGTTTCACAATGCCGGAGCACAGATGGGCAATCATGAGCCACGCTGGGCCGAGGGGTTAGCAGTCCAATCGCACTCTGCAGCAGGTGATTTTTCTCTGACTTGTGCCTTATATGTGGTTGAAAGTTTGCTCATCGCTGGAATCGGCTGGAATCTTTGTGTTGGAATGAAAACGTGCATACTTATGG
>OMLB01007683.1:35743-52956 GCA_900302555.1 Myripristis jacobus | reverse complement strand
GTTTGAATTGAACAGATTTAGTAAGTAAGTCATTTATTTACATAGCGCTTTTCACAGCTAAAATCCCAAAGTGCTTTGCAGTGCATACAAGGAATAAAAAGCAAAGGCAGAGCATCGCTTTGTGTCCCAACTTCCTGTCTGTCAGCTGCATTCCAAGCCAAAAAAAGGAGCTCCCCTCTGACCCGGTGACCTCTTGTCCTTTTCAGATCTGGGCCTCAGCCGGCGGTGGAAGCCACAACCCCCCCGGCGACCTGGTGTGGAAGACCCAGAGCTCCTGGGGCACCGGCGACCTCTTCCAGACCACCCTGATCAGCGCCAACGGAGAGGTCTGACATCAGCTCACATCAGACACCCCGTACATCCCACCACACGTTCACGCACGTCTTTATTTGAGCTGATCTTCCCTTTCTGCTCCATTTATCGACGAAAATCAGACCACTTTGCCTCTTTTCCCCGTTGCTAGGAAATGGCCATGAGGAAGGTCACACGCACGCTGTTCCAGGATGACGACGACGACGACATGGTACGTCTTTCTGAATTACACGGCGTGTTTGAAGTGAACCAGCATGCACTGTACACCGGGAGCGACACACGTGACGGCAGCTCCCCGTCACTGCGGCGTCTCTCACTCGAGCAACAGTAGGCAGTAACTCATCGTGTCGCCCCCTGCAGGGAGCTCACAGCACGAGCGGTGTCGAGAGCGAGTACAACCTGCGGAGCCGCACGGTGATCTGTGACTCCTGCGGGCAGCCGTCGGATCGCGGCTCGGGCTGCGGCAGCGGGGGAGGTCTATCAGAGGGCCTTGTGGGACACTCCTTCATCATGGGCACCAACCAGCCCAGACAGGTAACCAGGGGGTATGGTTAATAAGGGGGGTGGGGGGTGGGAGTGTTATCATATGAGTAAATACATGAGAGGAAGCAGAGCGACACTATCCAGCTCATTATACGGCTCTTTATCCAAAATGTCAATACTTGGACTCTGTGTATGTCAAAAAATGACATTTAAATGGTTTTTAATGGTCAATAAAATCGGCTACACAGCTCAGGTAAATAATCAGATGAGAGTCAATACTTATGTCCTTGAGGATGTGATGTGTCATTCTCATGTCGTGCTGTACGTTGGAGCGGCCTTCTTGTTTTACTTGGCCAAGTCATCATCCAGTCATCCTGTAAGCGCAGCCTCGGATGGCAAGTTTTTGTTCTGTTTTCTTTTTTTGGACTTGTACCGTTTGATGTTATGTCAGCTCTTTTATGCATAATAACACACGAGAGAGAGGCTGATCGCACAAAATGGCCTGTTATCGGGAAATGACAGATCTCAAAATGCATTCACTGACCAAAAAAAAAAAGAAAAAAAAAAACCCTGAGCATTCAGCAAAACTATAATTAAATAATAATAGGCTTTTTGTAGCTGTTTTGTAACAATAGTACAGTCACAAATGCATAATAAAAAAACAGCTGTCCTGACTGTAACAGGTCACCCAGGTCAGTTTATGTTAACCATTTAGTGACAGCTTTACTCGGCTGAGCCTCATGTGCCGCTGTTGTAGTTGTCGTTGTTTGCTTAGCTGTCCTCATGTCCTCCTTCCTGTCTTCTCACTTCCTCTTCCTTTGTGTCCCATTTGTCACTTCCTCCTGCAGGGCCGCGCCAAACCGGAGAACTGCTCCATCATGTAAAACCAGACACCTCACCTGAGTCCACAGCCTCCTGCACCCCACGTAGAAAACTTATTTTCTACCACTGGGATGTCATCCTTGGTGTTTTTTTTTGTTTTGTTTTTCATTACGTTTTATATGACCCTGTCTTATTTTGTATTCAGAATAATCTGCAGGATAGATTTGCTTCGAGGTTTGGCAAAGGGCATAGGATTTCCTTGTTTTACTTTTGCGTTTGTATATTCAAGTTATGCAATTGCATGTGTGCTGCGCTGCTGCTTGTTACTGTATTCTGCTCTGCCCACAGGCACATACACACACTCACACACACACACACACACACACACACACACACACACACACACACACACACAGCTCCATTGACCAGCGCTTTCCGCCATGATCTGAGCTGGGGTTTCACATCTAATAGGCAGGCTGTCAACACTCAACACGCACAGCTAGTGAACCCTGTGAGGAGCAGGTCTGGGGGGAGGGGGGCGTTCAGGCCTGCTGCAGCCAGGGGGTCAGGGCCCTGGTACACCCACACACGACACACACCCTCTCTCTGAATCCTGCCTAATTGAGGAGGATTTAGCCCCGTCCCGACCCGGTGGATTAGTGGGCAGGAATTACATGCAATGCTTGTCTGTTTTTGTACAGCGGTGCGGAGGCGATGCACACCAAAGGAGGACTCGTACTGTGGGGGTTTTTCATTGTGTCCATTGAATATGGTCATTAGATATATCAGATCTTTCCATCGAGTGATGATGAAGTTTACAATTGATGTATTATTATGAAACAAAATATATTTTCCTTGGGTTTTGAGTTTTGGTACAGTATTGCGCTGTTTTTTTTTTTGTTTTGTTTTTTTTGTATTCTATGGAGAGGGTAAAGTTTTTGTGCTGGAAAAAAAAAAGCAATAAAAGTTGCAAACAGATCACACAGGAAGGAAGCAGAAATACTGTACGGTCAGGTTAAGGAAGCTCAGGGTGTTTCGTAGGTGTTTCCTTATTTCATCTATCACCACCTTTGCCTTAAAGAAACGCACGCCCTGCTACATTTTCTATTCAGATATTAGTCGTATTACCGGGCAGCTCTGGCTTAGACGAAGAAAAGAACGATTTCAGATGAATATTGATTGTCAGATGAAAGCCTGATTTAGAGGGGAAAAAAAAAGGTTTTTGTGTATTTTGAAAGTCTGTGGATATAAGGGATTGTTTGATTCATCAAAGTGTCACGCTTGGTTAGATGTACGTTAGAAGCTTTTTTTTTATGACGATACCAAAAATGTTTTTTCTTGATACCAGGAAGTATATTTTTTTCTACTTATATATGGAATAGCTAGCTCGTACTGTGGAGTTTTTACTGACTATTTTCAGCATAGCAGAAGATGGTGCCATATATTTTTACAGGATTTCTCAGCCTATTTGACCGTTATGTCAATAGTGTCTTTATAGAGCGCTGTTTGCAGTGTATAATGGCAACTTTTTGTAACACTTTAGAAACACTCTTTATTACAGATTCACTGAACACACAAACGTGCCTTCGTACAGTTTGTAGAGGACAGAAAGTATGTACATGTCGTGGCCCGGGTCGCGCTCTCCGCTCACTCGCTTTGAGTTGCAGTCTTGTGACGGTCAGTCGTCCGCTGGTCACTCTCCCAAAGACTGGTCATAAGGGCTTTTTTTTTCTTCTTTTTTTTTTTTTTTTTAAGCGTACTTGCTTTGCAAATCCTCAGGCTTGCTTCCGGGACGTCGGCTGGGTTGTGGGACATGTATTCCTTGTGACTTTGGCTTAACGTGCTGCATTTATCGATGGCCTTGCCACTTATGCACAGCAGGTAGATTTGTACTGTAGTGTGGCAGCTTGAATTGTTAATTCTCCAAAGAAAAGCATATCGAAGCATTTACGGAGAGTACTTGATAGCTTTTTTTCCCTTTTTGTTTTGTTTTGTTTTGTATTGTACTTGTATGCAACATATTACTGCAACATTTGATTATTTTTCCTTTTTTTTACTGTTATAGTAGTGAAAATGATGAAAATGCCTTAAGTAGATGTCTGATTATGACATTAAGAACCCCCAAGTGCCTTAAGGACGTCCACATTTCGATGCTCATTATAGTAATACAATGAGCATATATTATTATAGTACAATAATGAACAATATGTGACGAGAAATAGCCAGCTGCAAAGAGATTTAGTATAATTACAGACGATATGATTCCATAATTGCATGGTACCGTCTGCAGGTTTACATTAATCAGACGATTACTGTATGTTCACATATCATAACCAAACCGTCAGCAGTGACTTAAACGGTGCGGTCAGGGTTTTCAAAGGCCTGTCTTACTGATAACAATCTATAAAGACGATTTAAAAGTATTTTTTTATATAGGTTGGTGAAGAAATTTACAGCGGCCCTTTGTTAACGTTTGCCTGCAGTTCAAGAAAAACCAAAAAAAAACACACTACACATTTCTGTCACAGTCCCTCTCAGCCTGTACTTGAGCTCAGAAAGCTGGAGGAATAAATACTGGACATTCAGAAAGACCTGCAGTGGAACGGTTCAGCTCCCCGGTGTCATCCACTAGCATTGTTAGTAAATGCTTACAGATGCCTGATGCCACAAATAAACCACTTTGAAAGGCCCTTATGAAATCCCAAATCTGCCCTTTTTAAGTCTCGATGTGCACTACATGAATCACTTGTAGCGCTTGAGGCTTGAAAATGTCACGGAAAGGGATTTAATGTTAGCCTTCATCGCCAAGGTTATAATTTGCAGTGGAATGTGTCGTATCTGTCGTAACAATGCTATCGCCATTGTGGAGAAGCCATGCAATCAGTTGTTGTAATGAATGTCTGTTAATGCCTTTTCTCTTTTCTAAAATAAGCAAAAAAAAAAAAAAAAAAGTAAATTTTTTTTTCCCCCAGTGATTGTGGTCTTTGTTATTATTCCCATTTTTTCTGGATTTGATATAAGTATATTTGCCATTTGAAAAAGAGGAAAAAGCAACTCATGAAAAGTGCAGCCATTTTTATTCACATTATATACATCATGTTGCATGGTTACATTCAGAAATATATGGACATACATATGTAACAAGCAGGAGCACTACTGTACAAAACTAGCACAGATAAAGACGTGTCTCTTACAGGGGGTTTCTGTGTTTGTCCACGGGAAGTTAACTTGGCAGAAATATGGAAGAGAAAAAGAAAAAGAAAATGAAAAGAGTCGGACTCCAAAATGAAGAGGAGCAACATTCGAGAAGTGCAACACCTCCTCCCACAAAATAACTGACAGCACAAAACTGAAATGTATTACAGGTATTATTTTACAGGTTTTTTTTTCTTCTTGGCAACTGAAAAGCTTGACAAAATAAAAGCTCAGACTGGCACATCCAAAAGTGAAGACATGCTTGATATGTGCGTGTAACTCTGCAGTGACATTCATGATGCTGCTTTGCTTTGGCTTGTTCCTACCAATTTGGGTGATTTTTTTTAACAGCATTTCATTGATTTCACATTTTGCATGTTCCTTAATGTTTTGGGCAGCTCTCGTGTCCCTTTGGTCCCACAGAAACCATCAGAAACCTGTAACACACTTTGAAAATCAAAAAGGCTGCTCTTCTAAATTCTCGTAAAGCTGTTTTTTTATATTTTATTTTATGCTTTGGTTTGGTTTTTGGAGATTTTCTATGGTTTTCATCTGACAGCAGCAGTAAGTAAGCCACATTTGGTTAGAAAACAAGGCACTCATGCATCCTTGTGTCCGTGCTGCATTCATGTCGCATGGGGAAAATGGTAAAAATGAGCTTGCTACTTCAAAATACTGTCCAGCTCAGGTTTCAGGAGGTAAACTTGATTTGGGAACTCTTTGTACTTTATGTCTGACATGGAAATATCAGTATCCAAGTGTAGGGAATGGTGTGCTCATTTAAAAAAAAAATCAAGGAAATAAGCAATTTTCGTCAAATACTTTGATAATTATTACTCTCGAAAACTGCTTGCTGGATTTTTCATTTGTGGCTGACGTTGCAGTGTTTGGTTTTCTGTAAACCATGAACTCAAATGTATCACTTACTAAAGACACATATTACACGTCCCTTTTTTCAGTTTTCAGCATTTTAGCAGCTGTCGAGTGGTAGGAGCCAATCACAACCAAATCTAGGTGTGCTGCGTTCAGTGGCTTTAAAAAAAAAAAAAAAATCAATTTTGAAAATGAAATACCTTTACGTTTAACCACTGATTTAGAACGACATTTTAGATTTATACATTAATCATCTTTGGTCATATATGCTTATCAATAAAATAAAACAATACTGTAGGGCTTTAAAGGTGTGAAACAGCTGATTAGTAGCAACCAGAGTTTACAAAAAAAAGCTTGAGCTCTAGTGTTTTGACAGGTTCAAATACATGAAGAGTTTCCCAAAAATGGTGTTTGTTTGTTTTTTTTCGTGTAAAGTCAATTGACGGTTTTTCCCTAAGGGACATGAATGCAGCATTAGCCCCGCTGGCGTCGCCACAGCCCAGCCTTCCGCACCGCAGCCCTCTGGCTCCTCAGTCTGGATCACAAGTCTGTCATGGTGAGGCGTGTAGTACCACTTTGTTCCACAAGGGGGCAGCGTTTCCTCCCAATACGTTGACTTGAATGGGGGCATCCTCGTAAAATAAGTCGATTCCTCAGCGGGACAGACCCAACCCCCCTCCCCCCCCCGGTCTCTGCTGGTCTGTGGGTGGTCTTTACTGGGTGGGGCTCTGATTGTCGGGCAGGAGCTCAACTCTCCTGGGAGCACGGGCGTAATTTCATCCCCGCAGTGATGAGGGAAAGCGTAACTTGCTCCGCCGTGGTCACTGAGGTGTTCTCCTGCGGGACGGGGAGGGGGGTCGGCGGACCGGAGGCAGGTCGTAGTGTCCCGGGATGTGGCTGTTGACTGGGAGGTCGTAGTGGTTCTGGGTGTCCTGGTCTGGAGCGTGACCGAGGGAACTCTGACGCTCTGGTGACCAAAAAGAAATGATCAAATTTTATTTTATAGGTGTCTTTCTATACTCTTGCACATTGATTTTGTTAAATCTAAACTCACACATCGTGCTCCTTTCTTCACTACATTTAATAAATCACGTACAAGGCCTGCAGTGTTTGAAGTCCAGTCCCCTCTGTGTCATCTTGGACTTGTCTCAGTCTCGGTCCTGTTTTGAATCAGACTTGTTTTTGGTCTTGACCACTTCATGTTGACGCAACTTTTTCCAGCCAACCCATTTACATCTTTTTTTCACTTCATTTCTCACCACACCTGGTTCACCTTATTTTAGATTCTCCTCAGCACTGCAAACAAATTGCAGGGCTGTGTATAATGCATAATGGTCCTTAAACGTCTTTGCAACGATTAGTTAGTTTGTATGCACTGGATACTTGGGATTTACGACTGTGTTCATCCTTAACTCACTCCTCCAGCTTTATTTTTACATTTGGAAAAGCACATCCAAGTTTTTCTCTTCTTTTTCTGTTATTGATTTTGGTCTTTCTCCAGAGGAGGACTTCATTTGCTCTGGTCTTGACTCAAAAGTTGCCTGGATGTGGTGTTGCACTACCTTGGACTCAATTGTGTTGATTTAAATTAAAACTCTGTATTATTCTACTTATATGCTAACACCTCAGGGTAGAAAAAGACATCATGCTGCTATTGCCCACATTTATTATACAGCTACTGGTGGAAAGTGTCTCCTGGACAGAAACCTCACTGGGTCTCAAAGCAAATATCCTAGAAAATACTTAACTATACAGCAAAATCCTTGGTTCTTTGAATGAAAAGCATTTGCATAAAAATGATGAAATAAGTTAATAAGGACGGTGACCTTTCCCATGTAAAGCCAATCAACTTCAAGAGGAAGCAATCAGCAAATTTAACCGAGCCATCGCCTCCTTTAGTCAAACCTGAGGAGGTTAATGCTTCAAACACAAATCACTTCCTAACTCTGGACTCCAAGTGCAGGATATGGCTGCATACGATCGAATCGTTAAATGTGGGAACACGCTATTAAACATTTAGAGACGCGGGCATTTGTGTTCTTTTTCTAATGCTTTCCACAGTCTTTAAGATTTAAGCAGAGACTTTCAGGCCAGGCTCATTAAAGACATTATGTAATGTCAGTGGCCTGGTTTTTTATCTGCAGCATCACTGCTGATAAGTTATTTAATACTTACTCCATGTCTGTCTGATGGAGCTCGGCTTGTGCTCATGAGGTCAACAGGATCATTGGGTTTATCACAATTCAACAGTTAATGACGAAAATTGATCTTTATTTATGTATTCAGTTAAAATTCACTGACTATGCACGCTCCTTCTCAATAACCACAGCCTTTTGCTTCCATTAGAGCCAGTCAGGGTCAAGTGTCAGTGTTTGTTGGTGAAGGAACGAGTTCCCCACCAAAAATTTTCTCAGCCAATCCAGCATTCATGCGATGACGCTCTCTAACCTTTTGGCTGCTGCAATCTGAAGATAAACAACAAACCAGAAAACAGACCGAGAGGGAGACAAGCCACAGTATTTCCATCTCATCTGATTCTCCTAACCTGCTACAACAGCAGTTTCCCAGCCCTCATGACAATAATTGAAACTTAATATGCTGATGATTTGTCCAGGTCTCCCTGCTGAGCACCCTTGGCCTTCATTAACCCAGATAAATAAATGTTTAATGAGATAAAATTAAAAATTATGAAATGAAAAGGTAATAAAATTTGAGGGAAAAAACACAGGAAGATAATAGTCCAGTGTGGAGGCAGAACTGATTTCAGAGCCCAGAATGGCTCTACCCTCCACCCTCGTCGTCCTCCTCCTCCTCTAGGTGGGGGCTCCTGCTGTAGGGACACTCATTGGCTTATTCCTTTTCTTTGTAGCCAATCAGCATCAACCCCCATCGCCCAGTTATAAATCTCAGAGCCCCGAGCTCGCAGGTGATCTCTTTTGTGGAGCATGTTTTTCCTCTGTTTGTACTTACTGTCCAAATTCAATATCAAAATACTTATCATGAGAGATTATTGGCCTCATTATCGAATTCCACAACTGGTTTCCATCTTCAACATGGCCCTCACTGACTTGTAAATGGTGTTTATTCATCTGGCCTTGCCTTGAGGAAGTCCATCCTTCCCATCTGTCAAACTGCTCATAAGTTACAAATGTCCTGCTCTCGTGTCGTTTTGGTCAGGTCTCTGGAGAAAACGTTCAACTACTCACAGTTTTCTGCAAAACTTTTCTGCAAAAAAGAGGTATGATGCAATTCGGCAGTGTGATCTGTCGTTTAAGGAGCTGCACTGATAGACTTGAAGGGGATGATAAAAATTAAAGGGTTATTCTGCCAAATATGACTACTTCAGGTTTATTTGAGGTTGTTATTTGCTAAGATTTTCTCTCGTATGCATGATCATTCTCGGTTCAGACTCTTAGTTTTAGTTGTTTGCAACACTGCTCACCCAAAAAAAACAGGCATATTTCACCGTTGCACTAACTTTTGATCACTCCAAATCAAAAATCTAAAAGTTAACATCTATCATCACAAGTTTCCATGCTGCTAACTGAGATGAAGAACTTTTCTGGATCCTGAAAGTTGCACGCATCAGTACGCTGAACCTGAAAGACCTGTGAAGTCTTGCTCACCCCTGCGTAAGGTGGCAGTGTTGAAGGGCGGAGGGCTGATCTCGGTGTACGCCCGCTCTCTGGGCACGGCCGACTTCATCTCCATGTAGCTGCTCTCCGGCGGACAGAAGGGCAGGCCGGGCAGGTCTTTGATGGTAGCGTACGGGTTCTCGCTGTTCAGAGAGCTGCTGCTCACCGCCACCGTGTCCTTCAGCTCTGTCATCAGGCACAGGAAGAGAAGTTAAAACCCGTCTGAAGCACCGGAGAGCCCGAGCGCGGCACAGTGGTGCACTGCAACCGAGCTGCCGCCGACTGAGTGCACACGATGAAAAATTAAAGTGTTACTCCATCAAAACTCACAGTAGACATTTTCCTTAACACTTCCCACGCACTTTTTTTTTTTTTTTTTTTTGCATTCCCAAGGAGAAGGAAAGTGCAGTCATGAGATGTAAAACACATAAGAAACTGCCAGGGATGGTTTTAAAGAGAGCTTGATGGACAGCTGTTTATTATGAAACATGAATAATGCAATCAAATCTTCATGAAACCCATGTGTTTGTGGTATTTTTCTGTGCATTATCTGTAGTTTGTCCACAATTTTCCACGGCCTGTAAGCTGTAGCATATGTGAAATGATGTCAGCTGTCAATTACAGTGATAAAAACAAAAGTGTCAGAGAAGGAAATTTATATATGAGATATTATTACCAAGGTAATGAGTGTTAGATTGTAATCTGGGATCAATATTGTGTGAATTTGTTCAATGTGTTGTTTTACGTCTTCCGCAAAAGGAGGATTTTTCATTTTGTAGACTAGGTAATGGGACAGGTAATGGGAAAATAGGGTGATAAAGTACCTTTGTTGTAATATTTCCCGAGGCTGGCACTGTAGCTGTAACTCCGATCAATTCCAAAAGCCCCTGTAGCCATTAAAAGACAAATGTGGCATTTTCATTTTCATTCATAGCGAGAACTAATAAAAAGCAGATAGTCTGTCTTGGAAACATGCAAAATCAATACCAGGTGATGGCGTGGCAGTGAGTGAATGTTGGCCCCGCACCTAATGTTTTTTTATGATGTCCTTATTGTTTTTATTGTCTCGCATTAACTGTGTCTTTGTGTCTGTCTCGCCGAGCCCATGACTAATAAAAAGGATTTTCTGTCCAAAGCAAATCTGATGGTCGATAAAGTGTCCTCAATATGGGGGGAAAAAAATCTGCATTTTCTCCTCAGCTCTTGCTTTATTTCCTCATCTTGTATTTCTTTTATGATCTTTTTATGGTGACAGGAATATTTTGTTACATCTATTTTTCATACCTTTCATTTCTTACTTAATTTCACCCCATATGAGTTTTTGAAGGCTAAAACCAATCAATTATTCTGTCACTGAAGTCACCAATATCTTTAAATTTTGTACCAATATTCAATATGTTTTAATACCATTTGTTGAAGTTTTGGCTCTGGAGGGGTTGAAAAGCCTGTGTAACAGCATTTTGACCGTCACATGGCACAACAACTCTCCATGGAAATCCAGATTATAAGATTATTTTAGGTGGCTTTGCAGTTTTGCAGCACTAGACTGAGGAAAACTCTGGGATATATCATGAATTTAAGTAGAGAATTCATTCACTAAAAACATAATTGAGCAACATAATGTGCAGAGAAAGAAAGTGTTCTTGCAGGTTTTACAGAGATTTTGCATTTTTGTGTTGATGCCGTCAGAAGAGAAGCAGAAAATGGCCCAGTAATATCTGCAAACGTGCTCCTTGCTGACTGTTTTGCTATAATGTTAATCCAGGAATTCAATCTTATTCTACTGTTGCATGTTCCTCCACCGAAACATGACAGCTACATGCATGTAAATGTAAATAGCACAGATGACAGACCTGAGTCTTTGCGGGGCTCGTGGTGTTTCCAGTCTGCAGGCAGGGTGGCGTTGGTCTCCACCCCAAACAGGCCCCGCCTCTCCCGCTCCATGTTCTTCACGCTGCAGAACAGCTGGTTGTTGGTGTTCTGCATGACGAAACATAAATAACCAATCAGAAGTGATAATACGTGTGAACAAAACACACCCAATATGCTCCGGGAATGCAGTGACAGCAGTAAAGTGTAACAGTAATGAGTCAAGGCTGTGATTCACCGGGAAGTATTTTGGGTGGCGCCCTTGCAGTGATTACATAACGTCTTCCTGTTGGCTGGATAGGCTGCGTGTTTTCCTGGGATCATGGCGGAGCTGCGGCGCCACCGAAACTCACCTTGATGGTGCGGTCGTGGTTGTTGGGGAGGTGCGGCAGCGGGGGCCTGTTCTGACTCAGGGTGTGGTAGCTGGGGTTGGAGTAGTAGTGGTGGTAACTGTGAGGAACATCTGAAAACCAAAGCAGATACAGGAGATCAAAGTTACTTCAAGCTCAATAACATTTGGTTTGGCGCTCCATATTTTCCATATTGTTCCAGCATTCCCACGGGTCAGAGGGCATCGCTCCGACCCTCATTTGCATTGCTTACCGGTGAAATACATCGTTTTTTTTTAAGGTCCGACATGGATTTGCACCACAATATATTACTGATCTGCTAATTCCACCGTCTGCCCCCAGGTCATTCAGGTCAAACTAACTAAAACTCCTCTCACGCCTCAAAACCAAAGGTGGGCAGGCTTTGTCTGTCGCCGCTCCCAGGCTCTGCAACAGCCTCCCGTCTCAGATTAAGACAAACTTTTAAATCAAAATTAAAGACTCGCTTTTTTTCTCTCTTTTTCTTAGTTCATTCTGAGGTTGCCCATTTCCCCCCCCCCCACTTTTAATTTATCTCTTCGACCTCTCACTGTGATTTAATCTGTTGATGTTTTTATTTCGTTTTTCTGGTTTTATTCATTTCCTCTTAATTTCTTGTTTTTGTATAGTAAATCCTTCTGCCGTGGTTGTAAAGCACATTGGGTCAACTCCTGTTGTTCTTGAACGTGCTATTTACATAAAAGTGACTTTGATTTGACTTAACATTTACAGGACTGATGCTGCAATCAGTTTCCACAACACTGTTTCGGCTCCAGCTCCTTGTACTGACATGTTTTGTTTATACGCTTCATTTTCATGTGATGCTATGACATCTGCATGTTAGTGCACTGTGTTAATTAAGCACATTGTGTTGGTTCTGTTATAATGAGCTGGTGATATGCAAGTGATATGCAGTCGGTTCTGTTTTAAGCTCTGCTAATACATTACAATAATACATTAATACATTACAATAATACATTAATACATTACAATAAGTACGACAATGTATGCAGTTGTGAAACATACCATATCATGACCTGTGCATTGTCTTATATATATAGTATTTTATGCAAAAAACTTTAATAATTATTACTAAATTACTTTTGAAACATTCATGTTTACCATAAACAAACTAAGTCAAATCCAAGAAGAAATGTTTGGTATGATATGAGAGTAATTATGTGTTACAGTGCAAATAGTTTCTGTACCTGGAACGGCGTACTCAGAGTTGACCGTGCGCGTGGTGGAGAAGGAGACAGTGGGGGTGTTGTTCTGCTTGTCTTTCTGCCTGCGGCGGTAAAGCAGCAGGAGAGCGAGCAGCAAGACCACCAGGATGACGAGCACGACGATGCCGCCGATGGCTCCCCACGACTCCCTCTCACCAGGCGGGAGAGGCACCATGACGCTCCCTGACAGCTCCGTCGAGTCTGCCAAAGGGGAGGCGGAGAGAGAATTCAATTACAGCGAGTGGAGCACTTTTCATCATTAGATATTTTTCACCTCTTAATGGAGGCACGAAACTGTGACAAGAAACAGGGGCACGTTCTTCATTTTCAGCCGTTAATTTACAAACTGTCAAGGCGACGGCGTGCAGCTTCAGCCTGTTAAAACACAGGCTCGCTGGTGCTTTCCGTGAGACAGGCTGACCAGGTGAATCCAGACGAAAGCTATTATCCCTTCCCAATTTCAACTGTTCAAACCACTTCCATCGTGAGGAGCCGACGCGCATAAAGGCACGGAGACAGACGGGAGAGGTGTGAAGTGGGTGTAATTTCATATTATTTCTGCTGAGCCCATGGGACAACTTGTTTGTGTGTGTGTACCTTGTTTACAGTCGTCTCCAGTCTCGCACAGGCAGTTGCCAGTGAAGCGGTCACAGATGGAGTTGGGCGGACAGGAGCAGGTCTGCGTGCAGAACGGGCCAAACCTCCCGGGACTACAGGCTACAGACACCAGGTAAAAAAATGTTTCATGAGGCCCATGCATACCTGACAGCCAGGTAAACCCATGTAGCAAAGATCTAAAAAAAAAAACTACTGTGAATGGATAACATATTTGAGTAAATTAAAAAATAGCGCAGGTTTGGTTAAATAATCTAATTGCAGAGACACTTTTCAACGATGCTGACAATTCCCATAAAGTCCAGCACAGAAGACAAGGAATTGGCTGCAGTGCTCACTTCTGCAGGGATCTAGTCAGAGATCTTTCATAAAAAGCCAGTGCAGCGATTTTCTCTCACTCAGGAAACGTCTGATGTTGATTTGCTCGTAGGACTGAATGAAAGCCTATAACCATCTCTATCATTTTGCCGTCCAAATATTTCTGTCTGTAGGGGTCCAGTGTTGGGACTGTGGCTTTGGCTATTTTGGAAAATAGTTGCCTGGCTATGGGCCACCTCCTGTCAACCAATCAGTACACTCATTAAAACCTGCATGTAGGTAACATCCACCAGGAAGTGGACAATTCTCCAAATCTGTTTGATTCTGTTGACAACCAGAGCAGAGCTTCTCAAAGGGCATTAGTCAAATTTCCAAAATGCTGACATATATAATAATCTGGCTGGATTAACATGAACAGGTCCTTTATTAAATTGTACCCTGAATGAAAAAGCATTTTTCAGTGCATTGGGCCTCACTCATGTCTCATCCTTATGAACATTTTTTTTCACAGAAACATGAGACAATAAATATGCATTGGTAACCAAAGCCACAATACCCAAGAATGTCATCCCTGCAGTTACCCCATAGCGAAATTTACATTATACTGAAGCGTCCTTTCTGGCTGTTTTTGCTGTATCTGAACATGTCACACTCACGTATGGAGCAGTCAGTTGCGGTCCAGCCAGGCAGGCATTCGCAGTGACCGTCCCGGTGGTCGCACGTCGAGTTGTTGGCACAGTTGACGCACACCTCGGAACACTGCTTGCCATAGTAACCGGCTGGACACACTGGAAATCGCACCGATGCGAACGTTACAACACACAACAGGCTCGCGTTAGTTCACTGAGCAGAGTATGTAATTCATCCTCGAAGCCGTGTGTCTTTGCGGGTGCTCGCCCTGGGTTAACAGCACAAGGCAGAGCCACATTTAGAGCATGCATGCCAGCAGAAGCAAAGACCCCCGGGCTTTGAACATTTGCATACAGAGTGCACTGTTCTTGGTGTTAACGCTGACCTTGATCGCAGTGGGGTCCAGTGAACCCAGGGAGGCAATCACATTCGCCCGTCACATGGTGGCAGCGGTAGGTCTGGCTACATGATGGGCACGACATGCTGCACTGGTCACCGTACATCCCAGCTCTGCATTCTGAGAGGAGGGCGAGCGAGAGAGAGGAGACACCGCTAAGCTGCTGCTGTCCCGCATAAGAAAGTATTGTAGGTATTTATTTTTAGACATTAGGAAGCCAAAAACCCCTCGTGCTACAAGTCAAGCGCACATCAGGGTTTGTTTTGACAGCACTCACTGGTCTGGCAGGTGATTCCCCAGTAGCCGGGGCGACACACACAAGCGCCGGTGTCCGTTGCACAAGTGTCGCTGTTGGGGCAATGCTTGAAGCAGGTGTGGTTGCAGTGGCGCCCCCACAGGCCGTCCTGACACGGCTTTTCACAGCGGAGACCTGGGAAAACATTCAGTGAAGTGGGTGAATGAAGAGACGGAGGGTAAGAGCGAGGCTAGGAGCAGGAGTGAGGAATTAGCGAACCATCTCTAATTATCCTGAGCTCATTTCAAAAAAGCATCTGTGACAGGTAGTGGTGTGAACCTTTGCCTCAGCCGGGATTCAGTTCAATTCACGACTCACTTCTGTAGTTGGTGATTTGATTTAAGAATAATTTTTTTCTTTTGTGGAATGACTCACTTTGATATAAGTTTGTAAACCACAACTCAAATGACCAATTTGATTCAGAACGTTTAGCAAATTTTATATCCAGTTTTAGACAAAAGTAGAGCTTGAACATTAATTATTAAAAACAAAATTGACAAAAAACATTACTGATAAAAAAAAAATTAAAAAAAAAAGATCAGCACAACATTTGAGCTTTAATTTTTAAGGATAGCGAATGAATTGATTCAAAGCATTTCATATTGCTTCAGGCCAAAGTCAGAACAATTTATTTTGTTTATTTATCTTAGTAGATTGATGCAGTTGAATTGGCAGAAATGATAACTGATGCATCAATGCAATGAATGAGTCATTGCACCTCTAGTGATGACAAATGTCAACTTGATAAACCCAGAAACCTAACTTCCCTCACCTTCCCCTCTCTTCTAAAATGATAACCAGGTTTCTATTTATATTTGTGTTTAGCACACTAGATCATTTCATCACATCCAGTGTATCGGTAAATGCAGCTTACTGGTTTCACCGTTTGTTCAACACAGAGATATCAGCGAGGAAAAAAGGACAGGGCTGTGAAGTCAGAGATCAGTGCAGTCAGATGAAAGCGGGAGAGAGAGGACGGTTGAAAACCTGTGGCTCACAGGTTTTTGGACCAGACTTATCGCTGGTATGAAAGCCAAGCTGGGAGGGGCAGCAGGAGAGCGTCATCACTTACCCGACCAACCTGGCAGACAGTGGCACTCTCCGCTGGTGGCTTGGCAGCCGTCGGCGTGAACACAATCACACCTCTTCAGGCAGCCTGGCCCGAACGTGCCCATCTGTACATGTGAACCAGTGCCAATGGGCAAAGCATCGTCAGGGGAATCTCTTGAGCATTTGGCCAACTCAGCCAGAGTCAAACAAAATACTACATTGGCAATGTGTTGTTGTATAGACAGCGTGGCTGGTTGGCATGGCAAAGACAAGAGGGGTGCACATGCAAAACACAGAAAAGTTGGACAACGCCACGATAACACAGACCAATCCAATCAGAGCTGCCAGGAACAACTGTATCGCGGTGAAAGCCCTTGTGACTGTGTGTTAGTGTTATCAAAGTTTGCTTCATTTACTCGACTTGAAATATTGCACTTGTCTTCTATTATGCAGTCCTTATGTCTTTTTTATGAAGCAGAGTGTTTTTGTACGTTGCAGTGGCCTGAGCCAGGGGCATGTTTTGTTGTTTAGGCGGGGCAAACAGGGAAGTAGTGCTGGATTACTCCACCAAAACTCAGCTTACCAATCATTTTTGCATGATGCTAACAATAAAACTGATGTACAGTGCACAGTAATACAAATTTTAGGTGGGAAAGTATTAAAAAATGAATACAGTCTTGAAAATCGAACTGATTTGGAGTCAAGTTGGTGTCTGTTTGCTTTGCAATACAGACTGAAGGTCATATTTTACCCATCAAAACATCACTGGTGATATTTATAACCCACTCTCTATGTGTAGAGTGCATGAGTGTATATGTTTGGGCTAATGGACTTTTGCTTACATGAATTTACCCTCCTAAACCCAGAAGATCTGTACTAAAAATAACCTTTTAGTCATTATACTGCATGTTAAACATTCATTCTAATTCCCACCCTAGTGCCAGGCCTTTTTTCTTTCTTTTAAGCCTGTGAAACATGCGCTTACCTGGCATGGTTGGTTGCACAGCGCCCCCTGCCAGCCGGCTGTGCAGGTGCAGGATCCATCTGCAGGCTTGCATTTTGCCCCGTTGGCGCAGTGGCAGGTGGCGTTGCATCCGGGGCCCCAGGTTCCCTCAGAGCAGGGCA
>OMLB01007683.1:15687-28702 GCA_900302555.1 Myripristis jacobus | reverse complement strand
CATCAGAACAGCCATGCCTGCCAAAAATTTATGTGGAACCCCTACCTAACCCAAAAACGAAAACAAGCTACGCTACAAATAAATAAATGCACGAATAAATAAATAAATTCGTACGTCACACAGAAATAAAGACAGAAATTCCAGTCAGGGGAGCATTCATAACGACTCCTCCTTCTATGTGCATCTGTGCAAAATAGTTTAATTATTTATCAAACTGACCCAAGAGTAGTAACTTAAGAATTTAAAGGTATAGTGAGTAATTTTACAATGCTTTAGCACCATCTAGTGGCTATATGTAAGTGTCTGTATACAAAATCAGGAGGAGTATTTCATGTATCCTAGCTAGAGGCAATATTCTTACCCCACCATACAAGTTAGGATTACAAATAAGATTAAAAATGCCTAAAGGTGACACAAGTAGTATCAGCTCAAGTAACAACCACAGGAAATAAGGTAAATAATACATATAATCTACAAGAAGTTGGGGTGAGAGAGCAGTAGCAGCGTTTGGTGAGGCTACACACAGCATTATGTTGCTTACCTGAACAAAAAATTTAAAATTACGTTTAGTTAGCGTGTGATGATACTTGATGTTTTTCCAGGCGGACTCAACAAGTCGAAGCATTCAGCAGCTTGAAATGCCCCCCCTGCTGCTGTGTCGGTCGTTTGCTCATGAAAGCAAGTCAAGCAAGTGCATTATTACATATTGCACCTTTAATTGGAGCAGGTTTTCCGAGTTTTGATGTGAAATTACACTACATGCAGGGGGTGTGTTCCCTACTTTGGGGTTTAATGAATTGATGATGCTAAAGACACTCCAGGACACTCGAGCACTCCGTCTCTGAACGAGCGTCACGCACCATTTGCAATGACCTTGATGGGCTCATATCCTTATAATGAGAAACCTGAACATAACCGGGCTACCGAGGCATGAAAACACCTTCTCCCACCCACTGCTGGAGCTGTCTGCGGCCCGCGCAAGTTCAGTTTCCATAATAATACTCAGGATATTTCTGCTTCTTCGTGTGTGTGTGTGTGAGATGAGGACACGAAGATGTATGTAAACAGATGATAGCGAGCACGACCTTCACATGGAGTATCGTGGAGTACCATGTGCATGTGTAAAGCCCACCGATTGATGTGCACTTGAAAACTGGCAGCTCTTCACTGCGCTTTATGAGGAATGCGCGAAGATATGGTGGGAAAATTCCTCCCTTTCCCCAGTGTATTGTCCGAGTGATGGTTTAGGCCTCGCCTGCGTCCAAACTGCACATAATCTCCCGGTCATCTCACCATCCCTGTGATCTGTTACTGGTTTGTTTGTTTTTTAATCCAGCTTTCTATCAAAATCTTCTCCAAAATAGGGCATGGGTAAAGCAAATCACCCTGTCGTTGACCCATACTCATTGTACTCTCTTCCCTAAGTCATCGTTACCACCATCTTCCCCTCCTTCGCTTCATTTCTCATTTTCTCCCGTGTCTTCGCCCTCCTCCCCTTGCTTTGGCCTCTCCCTGTTTTGCGTACAGGCCTCAGAGCATGCAAGCACGCTTCTCTCCCCTCGCCCCTCGCCCCTTCTCTTTCTATTTTCCTCTGTCTTCCTTGGGCAAACAGTGCTCAAGGAGTGTTCAGCACAAAAAAAAAAAACCTCAGCCCCTCTCCTCTTTCCCACAGCCAGATAGCTCAACACACAGGCATTCAGGAAGTGTCAGGTCTTATTCTGCCAGAAAGGCTCTATTATAGGCTGATGCAGCGGAGCCAAGGCCTGAGAGAGGGAGAGGGGGAGCGTGTTGAAAACGGAGAGAAACGGGGAATGGAGTAGGGAAGGAAAGGAAAAAGTAAAAACTTCAGTGGGAAATCGGGAGGAGAGATGAGAGAGGTAGGGAAGAGGGAAGGAAAGGAGAGAAGGGGAGGACTGGGGCACGCGAGAGAGAGACAGAGAGACAGAGAGAGAGAGAGAGGGAGTGGGGTAACATTTTCCATTTCCCCTTCCCATCATCCCCCTGTCAGGACATCAACCACTGCCTGTTAGAGCCAAATCCCTCTCTCTTTAGAGGAGTAGGGAAAATGGAGGAGGGCCGTGTACTATTGACCCAGCTGAGTACGACGAAACGGGCAGAAAGTAGTGGAAAACTTAATTTCAGTGACGGCACAAGCAAGCCTGCGAAATCTGGTTCTGGTTTCACACTGCACATTGTTTTGGTGATTGTATTTTAACGTGATTTTTTTTTTACATAACACAAACAAACTCACGCTCACTGGAAGCTGGAAGTGCTGAACTCTTGAATTACGGCTGGCCTGCCTGCTTTGTTTCTCATAACCTATCAGCTCGCGTTGTAAGGAGAACAGCGGGTTTAACATCTTTATCTTGACACTCTTCCCCTCAGCTAAACTGGACTGCGAGTGGAGCTTTTATTGTAGTTGTTAATATTTGTTTGGTTCCTTTTACTTTGCAGCACTTTGTAAAAAAAAAAAAAAAAAAAAAAGTGCAATAAAAGTGGGTTATTTTTATTAATGTTGAATAACAGCTGTCAGTGAGCTCGCCGTCCTCCTGGACTAGTAAACTAGTTTCTGGACTGAGGCTGACATTAACGACGCATGGCTGTGTGCTCAGAAAGGCTCCCTCGCTGTTTCCATTGGAACGGCCTCCTGCCTGATGGAACGGTGTACGCGAAGATCAGCCATTTGACTAATGGCCATTTGTCATTTCCTGTTGTGAATTTTAAGTGTTTGTGTGTGTGGAGAGTGAGAGAAAATGACAGTGAAAGAAAAGAGACGGTGGAGGGATGGAGGAGAGTGAAAAAAGAGAAGGAACAGCTGTGTGAGAGTGCGAGACGGTTCAAAATGGGGGACAGAGAGTTAAACAGAGCGAACGAGGAGGAAAATGGGGGAGACAAAGCAAAGCAGAGAGAGAGAGAGAGAGAGAGAGGGAGAGAGAGAGAGGGCGAGGAGGGAAAAAAGAGTTGTCTCATACCACTGGAGCAGTCATCGCCTCGCCAGCCTCCCTCACACTGGCAGCGATCTGGGGCGACACACCGGCCGTGCACACACTCCTTGGTGCAGCGAGCTGTTGATGGGAAACACATGTGAGCACGGATTCTGATACATGTTGCGTTAATGTCCAACACGCAAGAGGTAATGTGGATTATCTAAAAAGTGCGGCACAGCGCTGGGAGTAAAAAATCCCAGAAGCATGGCGCAGCATTTGCCCAAGACATTGCATAAGACATTCAACACCAGCTACATGTGTCGTTTCTGCTAAGACGTCTTGGGCTGCAGCGCTCTTAATCTCAAAGCAACAAGTCCTGCAGTCCACGTTACAGGCAATATAAAACCACAGGCCCGATCGAGCTGATGCAGAAGCACGCTGCGGAGTTCAGTTTTTTGTTTTTTTATTCTATCAAAAAACTATTCGACTCAGCTGCACTCGCCCCCAAAAAAAATTCACTCCACCCATCCCAAACAGTGAAGTCAGCGAGACAGCTGGGCTCATCCATGCAATGTAAGGCATGGCACTGATGTCAGATGTCATTCACGCTGTCAGAAAACTTCCTCATACAACCAAGTCTGTGCCAGTTCACGGCTAATGGGCTCTGTACGTGCTAACCAGTTGGATAAATGATAATGTCGGTCGAGCTGATTCAGATGCGCATTTCTGGTTGACAGCAAATAATTCAAGCAAGACTTCTTTGGCTCTTTTGCACAAGTTGTATCAAACCATGTGCCGCCATGAGTCTAGCACATCCAGGTTTCACTCCACTGATAAGTTTCTCCAAGGTGTGTCTGCATTCGAAACAAAGGCGGTTGATAAAATACAAGCTCCTGCGCCCACTTCCTGACATAATTACATGATTACATAAAAATCATCATCAGGGGGCAGGAAACCCCAGAGCGGTCAGGCCAGACAGGTATGGCAGCCCAGAAGGTTCAGCGCATGTAGTTTTGTTGTTTGTGCAGAGAAAATATGAGAAACTTGCCGTATCAGTGGAGATATTTTCTATTAGCAATATCTAACCCTAACACAAGCCAGAGTTTCAAAAAGTTGCAAGCATTAGTGATATACTGAGCGAAAGTAATGTTGTTATGTTGGGTAGTTATTGAAAAAAAGACTATTTGAAAAAATAACGTGAGGGTGGCTTCATTATTAATGTTTTTTAACGCCTCCAAATTTCACCAAAGGAGCAGATGGACAGAGCAGTGACTTCAGGTAGATGTTTGCAAGTTTCTCACAACTAAGTGCATTATCTTTGTTTTTTATCCACCATCTTTGGTTGAAAAGGCAAGTGGATTGTGGAGATTGAAGACAGCAGGTCTGCAGGTTTTTATTCCCACCCAAAACTCCACCAGGTGAGTTCACTGATCACCTCGCTTTCAAGCAGAGAGGAGGAACCCATCGGTGAACTCTCGGCTCGCTATGGCACACAGCTGCCGACCCCTGATCTAAGAAAAGGCCAGGACGCAACCGTATCCAGGGAGCAAGCAGAATTATATCTCCTGGCTCCTTGCAGTGTTTTGTAAATGCAACAACAATGGTTTGTACAAAGGGTCGGTCCGGGAAAAGGCACAGAGGACGTTCTCAAAGCTGAAATCGCTTCAATTGTACAATTCAAACCAGCAGTCAGTCGAGTGCATCTTGGCTTCACTGCCGTTAATCAGCGAAATCAGCGGCTGTGGTGTTTGGTTGGAGAGGAAATGTGGACATGGCTCTCGGCCTCATGTGGTTGGAGGACGGCGGAGTAGACGGTACAACAATAAGACATAAAATCAATGCATATTGATCCTGTGCGGTAAAAAAAAAAAATGTCCCACAAAAATGTCTGTTTACTTAATTTATTCACTAACTTTGCCACTGTGTATCTTCAAGTTTATTCAGCTATGCTTGGAAGCGTTTTATAACCCCGGGGACTGCAGAAGTCGCTCAGCCCATAGAGGGCCATGTAATCACAGATATTTTCACCATGGGAAGCCGCAGCGGGAATCAAACCTCTAACCTTGATGATGACAGCGCTCTCTGCTCCCCGCCGAGTTGTGAGGTTTGACCTTTAAAATTTTGTTGCACCACACGACAAAACAAATTTCCATCTTAACAAATCATTTAGTCTGATATTCCTGCTATAAAATCATGTTATTCTCAAAACCAGTGAAAAAAATCTGCCAGCGGGATGAGATTATCCCACTTGTCTCCGATGCTCATCAACATGTTTCCAGGCTTTGCTTGAATCAAGTGTCTTTTTCTTTTCTTGATACTCGCCGATCTGACTTGCGCTGTTTACGCTTTCCTGAAACAAGTCAAACTGCACTGGAATCACATGGGATTATCTCATCACAGATTGTTTTGCATTTGTTTTAAGAGAAAAATATTTTTTTTACGTCTGAACATGTGACTAAATGACTTGTTAAGATTTTTTTTTTGCATGGCAGGCATTTCCACAACAACGCCAGTGTGAATGATATCATGTGAGCGCCTGCTGGACGGAGCTGGTTCCATGTTTGTTCTGGTGATGGTGCAGCGTTTAAGACCTCTGTCTCCGAAACCCACACAGCCTCCTTCTGGCCAAGGCCTGAATCCTGCCAAACCCTCTCCTCTGTTACTTCCTGCCACTGTTTCCTCTCTCAGCTTCACTACTGTCCACTTCAGCGAAGACAAAGTACAATACCAAGTTCTGGTTTCACAATGAGTTTCTGCAGGAGGAACCATTACTTACGGACGCATTTATCTCTGCTTTCATAATAGCCCGGACAGCACTGGTATCTCCTGCGGTAATCTGTCTTCACTGCCTGCCGGTACGCCGTCTTGTAGGTGATCCTAAAACAAAAACACAAGCAGACAGGACACGGTGACCCTCCAATGGCCGGAACAGGAAGCCAGGCCGACAGGAAGAGAGTGAGCAAACTGTCGCTACCTGTGGCGCATGCATCTGTAGGACGTCCGAGGATCAGAGCAGGGCTCTTCTGTCACCTGGTCGTACGGGTGGGAGTAAGACTCCTTCACCGAGGTTGTGAAGCTGAAAAACACAAGAGTGAGCACAAATACGGCTAAATATATGCTGGTCACCCTGCTGGATTTGAAGCAAAATGTCAGCATGCTTCGCTTTTTAACTTAACACGCTTTACACTGATGATGGACATGAAGGAAAAATAGAAAGACATGAGTGCAAAACAATAAAATGCTATTATATCAGCAATCGCGTTTAAAAGTGGAATGTTTCACGGCCCCTGAGCTCCTTCTTTATCCAAATATTTCCCTTCACTTCTCATGCGTCTACTCTTTCAGCCCTCTTCTTAGGATTTGGGGATTTCTTGTCCTTCAAAATTAGAAAATTTAAATAAAATTAGTCTGCATAAGAGCACGAAATGGATCAGTGGTGCTGCTGTTCCTGGCGGCAAAAGCGACATCTTCTCATTTTTATTTTTCTAAGATTTAAGTGACGGCTACATATTAATGTAAAACTCTTAGACAAACAGTAGTGCCCAGCCACCGGTCCCAGTGGTTGTTAATTTTGGTTTTGGCTGATCAGCCTGTTTACTCTTCTGGGCGCTTTGGCAGATAACCAACCACTCCATTTCTATTCCCAAAAGCAGTTTGGTTAGTAAAAACAGCCATCTGGCCACTTTGGTGAATGAGAAAGTTAGTTTACTGCCTCGACTGAGTGAACATACATACAGCATATCGCTATAGTAGACAATGAAGCATTACTACCTTTGGTGTGGTTTTTGTTCCGTTTTTTCTCACTTCAATTAAAAGTTTACTTAGTCATTTATGTGTTGAGTCAGTTTCTTGAAACTCGCGCACATGAAAACTCTTAAAACTGTATAGTTTGAACAGAACGTGGGTGTCTACTGTATGAGAAAATGCTTATCCTTTCTTTATTCCTTAGAAGCCTGTTTTTTTTTTTTTTGGCAGATGTGCGGTTTTCATCCAACAACAGCGACATTCATTTTCTTTGTTGCAGTTCAGTGGGTCTCACCTCTCCCATAGACTGCACACGTTGGGATCTCTTGGGTTTAGGGAGCTGGACGGGCCGATCAGGAAGCTAAAAACCAGCAGGACAGCAGAGCTCGGCACAGTCGGCATCATCCTGGGGAGAAAAAAGAACAGATATTTTCTCATAAGTCACAAAATACAACAGAGCTGCCCAAATGTTTTGGTAAGGAGAATAAAAAGGCCAAAAAGTACGAATGTTGGAAACTGATTGGGAACAAAATATATGCTCATTAAGATGCCGTTTTTAAAAAATCAAAATAACATCTTACTTGTTTAGCAAACTGAACTGAAGGAAAACATATCAATTATACACTATTGTGCTCTGTTTTGAACTGATTGGAGGATGAAAAGTTTTTTTGAGAGCTGAACTCGAGCAGCCTGGAAACACAGCAAAATATACTGTAGTCTAAGAGGCTGTAGTGCAGTGGAAAATTTTTTCGCACACACAGCTGCTAAATCTAAAAAAATACCCTCTTTAACTCTCAGCTATGGATTTACATTCACTGTTATTCTTGCATATTTACTCTAACTGAAACTTTGTTTATCCTCACTTCATCTTTGAATGGAAATGACATGCAACTTAACAGGGGAACAGCAAGAACCATCCATTCAAAACTTTTATTTCTGCTGGTTCTAATGATATCCTCATTACCTATAAATTGTGGTAAAGATTTAGCTCTTGTAAAAAAAAAAAGAGTTCATTAAACACTCAGCAGAGGTGAGGCAGTGAGCCAAACTTAAACCGTTTTAACCTTGCCTGCTCTCCACGGAGCTCCACGCTGTCTCAACATGGTACATAAAACACAAGCACTGGAGACAAGCAGACGGGGGGAAGGATGGATGGGTTAGTGAGAGTGAGAGAGAGAGAGAGAGAGTAAATGAGAGAGAAAATGGAGAGGAGGGCTCAGAGTGAAGAAATGTGACTCCTGGCTTCATCCTGGCCACTATCAATCAGAGCTTGAGTGAGGCCTCCACACTCCTCTGCTGTCCCCTTCCACACTCCAGCAACATCTGGATCTGATCAGCGCGGCGGGCCCAGGAGAGCGCCTCGACATGGGGACCCGTTTAGGCTCTCAGGGAGCAACAGGGAGGAAGACTTCTCTTTTTTTTTTTTTTCTCTTTTGACCCTTAAAAAATCTCCCGTGGAAATGGACAGCAGCCCAGCGGCATGGGCCTCCTGAAAACGGCCATCGTGGGAATGAGACGGCATTTTGAGAGAGGGGGACCGTCATGTTGACACAGGATTGGTCAGGCTTGCTCCCTTCTGTTTTCTCAACAAGTCCCCTGCGACAGAATTACTGCACCGCAGCTTCTCATGTCATCTACTCCCGGCCCGCGGGGATTCAGATACGTTACGACAACAACGCTGCGAACCAGAGTTTTTTCTCGGGTCAAGTGCATCACAAAGAAATTTCTTCATTAGTCATATCAACAAATGCAATAGCTGTGCAATGCATCACATAAACACTAAAAAAGGACATATAAGTGACAACAGATGTCTCCCTTACCCTCACGACTTAAGTCTTTTTTTTTTTTCTCGCTTTATGTCAGCTTTGGCGTTCTCTTCGAATTTACAGTCTCGGTCTTTAAGGTGAAGTCAAACATTTGTCAACAGTCTGAAACACAACTCTGAAATGGAGATAACGCCCTGTGTGAGTTATGTGAGGCTGATGTTCCTCCACCACGCAATATTTTGACATTTTCACCTGTTGCTGGTTAGAAAACAGTCAATTAAAGCGCAATTAAAACAGCAGAGTAAGGTTTTGGTTAGGGCTGGGCTTCAGCGGGGACTTCATGACATGATGCATGGGGCACAAGACGATTTGTAGCACAACACATAGCAGTACTCTGCAGATCTGCCTGAAAATGTAGAATTAGAGCTTAGAATACACCTGGGTGGACAAATACAATATAGTACATATCAAAACTGACCCAAAGCAGTTTAATTCAAATTTCCCTAAATACTAAACAATGTGCAAATAATATTGTTTTGTACTTGTGTCTGCTGCACAATGTCTTTCCATGCATGGTGATGAAATTTTGGGAGAGCAGACTTAAGGTTTTCCTATGCCTCAGAGTAATACATGCATCTAGTAAAGCCAGCGTTAGGGTCTGATTCCCACCCATATAACGCGTTTAAATATGCATATAAAATGTATGTGTTCTGCGAGGTTCTTTGGAGAAGAACTCGCTCCACAAAGTGTCACATTTGATGAGTTGTCAAAGAGCGAACACCCTCCACGTCTATGAAATCAATCACAGGTTCATTAAGTAGATTTACATCTGCAGTTGTGTGCCCTATCTTCTGTTTTCGATACACTCCCTCTCACCACCCTCGCACCGAGCGCCAGGAGTTAATTCGCTCGCTGGCACGAACGCCAACGCCAAAAGAAGGCCTCGCCACAAAAACAGGATTTTACAGGCGCAAGCGTATGGCTTTTATTAAGACGAGCAATCAACTTCACCAGCCACTTCATTGGGCTGGGGGTAAATATTTTTCATTACCTTCTTCTCATTTTAATTGTGCTTCATTACGGAAAAGGCTTCAAACCACATCGGGAATTCTTAAATGCTGAGAAAGAGAGCGGGGCAGGCCTGCTTAATGAGTCGCGAGGAGAGACCGGGGCTGTTTTGAAGTCGAGCTCAGCTGCAGTTCGCATTACATGTTTGGGTTACCTTCAGTCGGAGGGCGGGTAGGTAGACGTCTGCTGCTCCAGGTGGTAGTATCATCGCCTGGCAAGGGAGCTCATCAAGGAGGAAGCCCCTTCCTCTTGGTGGGGTGAAGGAGGGCAGGTGCTCTGAAAATGATTGCAGAATAATTTTCATACGCAGCTCCACCCCAACCTGTCGGCTGATTATTGTTTCAAGCCCTTGGCTCTGCTTCACATAATAGCCTTCAACTTCATTAAATCCAGCTCTAAGTTATCATCATATTTCCCATGAGCTTGTTCTTTAAGACTTCTTTTATTTCCATTCTGATTTTTTTTTTAAATTCTAACTCAGACAACCTTGGCTATGTGGCAAGAAAAGCACAAGTGCCATGGACTGGACATTTTTTTCCAATCGGTTTTGATATCTTCACAGCTGTTCTCAGGCTGTAATGTACACTAGTCACACCTCCACAGTTCACAGCCACTGGTCACAGAGGTAAAGGCTGGACCGACTTCAGTAAAAAACGCCATGTTTGTGGTTGTTAAAACACTTTTTGGGGCTTGTTTGAAATGAAAAAAGCAGACAATCGCATCCAGCTCAGTCAAACTTTCATGTGGCCCTATAAAACAGTAGAACATGGACAAAATACCACACACACACACACACATACTCACACTCATATGAGCACACACACACACACACACACACAAAATCCCTTATTCCCTCATGGGCTGATCATTTGTTTTCATGTTCTTGAGACGTTACACACACAAAATGAGTCCCATACGCGCGGCAGAGAAAGGCTATTTTTAGAATCGGAGGACTTTTTGCTAATTCGCCGAGCTTCTCTTGGCTCATGATGTCACGACCCGAAGCGGCGGCCCGCGCGTGGTGCACGCATCGTACCAACTGAGGAATGCCGCGAGGCTGGTTTCAGAGGCCCGGCAACCCTGTTTCCACAACCACACAGGGGCTTCAGTGAAAACAACGAGCAAATGAAAACAGATGCAGATGGTTTTAGATTAATCTCGCCAGACACTCGTGCCCATGTTATTACCATACTCAGTTTCAATCATGGTCCCTTCAGGACGCATAAGCGCTGACAACTAAAAAATTATTTTGATTTGATTTCATGCATGAGAGCCGTTTTCTTGACAGATGAGCATTCCCACTGCACTGGCTGTTTGTACGACTTAAACGGTCAGGCCCGTTATTACTGTACACCCATGCAGAGCCAGGACCTGCTTATCGGGCATGAGCCGAGGCATTAAGTGACAACAAAATTCGAGCGGCCCTCCCATTCCAATTTAACCGCCATTTAGGACAGCGTTGAATGTAAAACCACATGAAGTTACAACATGAAATCACTATTAAGTACCCCTAAAAAAAAAAGAAGAGTTTCAGCCATTATTCCCATTTAGAAAACCACTTTAGTCAAGCCGGTTAATGTCTTAAATGCCATGTTCAAACCTCGGTGAGGCATTACCTGAGAATGGCGATCAGAGTTGTGACAGCTGACCACTTGAATCACACTGAGCAGTTCAGCAGATCACAATCATATAACACCAGACAAGTCACATTTCTGTACATTTATAGTATTCTTGGCTTTCTGTGATCGTATTCTCTCGAGTACGGATTGGCTAAATTGGATAACAAGCTACTTAGAGAAGAGAAGTACATTTTTCATTCGGGTGAAATTCTACACAAAGCATATAATCAAACTATTTCCCTCCCACTGACGTCCTATATTTCTCCCTCTCCCCCACTCTCTCTCTTTTTTTTTTTCTCACAACAGCTTTTCCATTCTGTTTTGCTCTCTCCTTCTGAGGAGCTGCGGCGCTAATTAAAGGAGAAAATATTAGTCACCCCTTGGACGGGAAAGTAGCGGGGGAAAGGAAAATAAAATTGAGGGAACAACATATTGACTGTGCATTGGAGAGAGTGAGAGTGTCTGAGGGAGAGAGACAGAGACGGAGAGGCTGGGAGAGCGAGACACGCAGACAGACAGACAGACAGGCAGGGATGCCAAATGCAATGTATTCATGTCAAGGTGCTCTTATGTCAGAGGCAGACAAAGAAACTACAGAATGTGTTTCTTCTTCCCAGTCCTTGTTTCTCAAAGCCGCTCCTGGGGATTGCCTTGGCCTTGCCGGATCCAGCGTATTCATCCAGGATCAATAGCATGCATAAAAACTTTTTTTTTTTTACCAGGCTTTACTCCACGCAACTGTTTGAAAACTCCAGCCTTGGTTACTGAAGGTCAGCGGAGAGAGATAATACTAAATTTTGCCGCAGTCTTTCCGCATCAGAGCAACAGAGAGCTCCAGATTTATGACAGAAGCACAAGATCCTGCAGGTGGAACTTATTTGGTCTTTGGTGCAGTTGCATGAATCAAACTTCTGGTAGTTAATGTTTTGTTTCGAGCGGTCATGGTAAAAAAGAGCAGTCCTAATCCTGACGTTGGATGCAAACAAAACACGACAACTTCATAAAAGGGAAACCAACATCAAAACAGGGCACGTGAATGATGGTGCATCCTGGGTGGGAAGGGAAAACTTTCAAAGAGACATCGAGAAACTCAGAAGGCAATCTAAACAGTAGCAGGTGTTCTCCATCTTTATATAATGTGGCAGGAGAGAAATTGTGTTATATAAATTTCCAGCACTCACTTGTAATGAACTTTTGAACTTGAAATATTGTGATTTAAACGATTTTAAAATAAGCTGTAACTTTTTATCTTTGTAATGGAAAACATATTGGAAGTGAAAAAGAAGTCACAAAATCAGAGGAGATTGCTCATTTTGGATTATTTAATTGAATCTGGATGAGGTAACGAGTAACTAGTAACTGTTATGTAATACATTTCTAGGCTTGTTGATACAATTACCCACTACAGTTTCATTTTTATTACAAATGAATGAATCCAATGGGAGAACATTAAAAAAGAACGAATATTGTCATCTTAGGTTTTATTCCCCACTGCTCTCTCCCCCTATAGTGGAAGCTGTATTGAGTTAAACTGTATCTAACAACTCAAAGAGGGAAACAAGGAAGAAGAACAAGGAAAATCTCCTCAAATTGGCCTCGCTGGAGCAAAATCTCACCAAATGGAGGTTTCGCGGCTTAATGCATATGCATTTAAGGGTCACTGGCAAGAAGAAGTTCGGGAACCCCAGCACGAAGCTATATGTGGATCATTCTAAATTGTTGAAAAAAAAAACAAAAACACAAAAAACACAAAAAAGGGAGACTGGGGAATAGAAATGTATTCAAATGTTTCCTGGAAACATGATGGTCACTGCATGATTAAAGCACTCAAGTGCACCATTACACTTCAAAGTTGGCCTAAACGCTGCGGTGTGTATCGGTGCTTTAGGCG
>OMLB01007674.1:1673-13586 GCA_900302555.1 Myripristis jacobus | reverse complement strand
CACTGTACCAGACCTGGACTCTGTAACGAGGTGTGAGTGGAGAATGGAGGGGGGCACTTCCAATTTAAAGACCCTCACTGCCAGACGTAGAGATTGTGTGTGTGCACGCCTGTTTCAGCTGAGCTGATACCAGCGAGAGGGGTGTACATAGATTACAACAGACTCTAACACTTTTTACAGTGTTTTAATGTTATCAAACAAAGACAAATGTCTTCCCCTCATCCTGAACTGGTCCTGACTCGATACTCAAGCTGAAGCAGCTTTTCTGTGTGTGTTGACCAATCAGCGACAGTCATCCTTGAAGCCCCACTCCCAGTGCGGACTAGGAAGACCAATGTGCATGAACTGATGAAGCCCCTTGGATAAGAGGCGAAACGTCTTCCTAAGACAAATACAAGTCCAGTTCCCTACGATTCAATTTGCCCAAAGAGAACGATGACCTGGATACATGAGAATATCCATAGACACTCCCAATGTTCCTGGGCAGGTGCAGTACCTTCCTTCCTCTCCTGAGCAGGGACTTTTTGTAGGGCAAAAAATGTCCCCAAAAATAAATTTAGACTCTTGTCCCTGTAGTCGACACAGACGGTTCCTCAGAATTTTCCTAATTCCTGGAGAAAGTTGTGATTGAAGCTCGGCACGTGTAGTGCCTGTCCATTAACCCGGCCCCCTGCCTACCAGAGTAAGGAAGGATGCCTAATCTCCCCATTATTTACTTTCTGTGTGAGGAGACTCACTCCACTCATTGGGCTTCACAGCACACACAGGGGAGCTCACGTGCCCATTGTTAGTTCTCCTTAGGTCCATCAGCACCTGGGGTGGTTTATTTGGCTCCTGTTCCTCTGTGCCCAGGGATCCAGTTTCTGCCTAGCCATTATGTGGCGCCCCGGAAACTGCAGCCGATATGTGTAGAGCTCCAGCCAGTGTCTAATGGTTACAGTGTGAGAGAAGAAAATCATTCACAATTATTGAATTACAGCCACACTGATTCATGGGTATTGACTAGCCTGCCATAATGGGAATCGGAGACGAGAGAACTTTGATAGCTTGTGTGTGTACAGTGCAGTTAGTATCATGCTACCTAGTGCTGGTGGATGGATGGTTGTTTTCAGGCCTGGCTGTCGACCATCATTAAGGCCTATGATAAATGGCTGCTAAGTGGCTCTGTCAGTCAGGGGAATACGCAGACACTGTCCATGCATCCATTTATCCATCTATGAATTCAAAATGTGGTTAAGATAACCATTGTGCTTATGTTTTATGGCTTCAATTAGGTGATATCTGCAGTATATCTAATGTGTTCAATTGTGTTTGTCTTTCCATATCTGCCTTTTCCATCCAGTGATGTTTCATGGCCCACCACCAGCCAAGATCAAACGAGAGCTGACTCCCTCCAAAGAGCTCTCTCCTTGTCGCCAGGACAGGAGTCCCATGCCCTACGGAGAGAAGTGCCTTTACAGCTACAGGTATCCTGCGCCTCTTGTGTATTTTGTGTGGGTTTAGTATGGTGCCTGTGCCACTATGGCTAATTTCATTTTATAAACACAACTTGTGCAATTTGCAATCAGAATAAAAGCACTCACTGAATGGCATATTGATTATGCCATTCTGACTGATAATGCTATTACTTCCTGTTGTTAACCTTTGCCCAATTTCTCCCCCCTCAGTGCCTATGACAGGAAGTCCACTCCTGGTTTCAAGCCATTAACTCCTCCCTCCACACCCGTCTCTCCTTGCGGCCCTACCAGCGCTGCAGGAACACACCCACTCAGTGAACAAAACCCTCCCCCTCACCCCCACGTAGCCAACCAGACTCCAGGGCCACGTCCACTGCATGTACAACAGCCTATAACAGCAAACGCTGGCCCTGCCAACCAGCGACCACTCCAGCTCCACAGCCAGAGCCCACCCTTCGCTGTGCCCTGCCCACCGATTAGCCAGGATGCCAACAACTTCAGCCCCGAGCACAGGTAAGCAGTCACGTTCAGTTTATTCCAACTTTGTTTAACATTATCCCTGTCAGTAGATAAATACTGGAGTCTAGGCCAACATACTGATGGCCTGCTGTGCGAATCCCAAGTCTCCATTTGGGAACAATGGGAGCAAGCACAGTTGGGAAATGGCAATGCTGTCTAACTGCTTAACAGCCAAAGACTCTGTATATTAAAGTCCCAACCCTAAATATACTTCTCTATACAAATTAATTTTTACACTGGACATGGATATGTGCACGTGGCCTACCCACATGCCGTCGTAATGACAAGCATAGGGGTCAGTGGTGTTCCTACATCAGCCATATGACCTTTTGTGAATGCTGACTTGAGGGGTGAAGAGGTGCATTTATGCTTCTTGAATGTATTGGGGGAGGGGTGTTACAGACCACAAAGACTGCTGGGACTAGTGGCGGCATGTGCCAGCAGTGCAACAGCTTCTCGTTTGGATCCTGTTCAGCATCTGATCCTGTGAGAATGCCTTTCACAAGGCCATACACATTCTCCCTCTGCACTGCCATCACCTCCCCAACCCCCCAAACAGCTTTCTCAGTGACCTGTGATCATATCCGCTTGTGGATGCTCTGCATCACAGGGCATTTCATCAGCTTACACAGGAACAAATATGGCTATGCGCAGCCTTTGGCACCCTGTCTGAGGAGCACTATCTTCACAACAGAGTTGACACTCTTTATATGGCTGTGGGACACTTGCCCTTAGTGACTCATTTACAGCTTGTGTTTGCAAGCCTGATCGCAGTTGCCAAGCTAACTTGGTGTCTTCTTGCTCGGAAGCTATTTGATTGGTTTGGCGTCGATGACAGGTAGACTAAGGAGCTTTAGAAGACCAAAGAATATTAAAAACCAATGTGATAGTGCTGCTTTCCCTTTACAACCCTAATTTGCCCATATATTATATTTTCAACATCTCTTACCCGTCTTCTTCATTTTTAGATTCCAGAGGCAGATGTCCGAGCCATGTCTACCCTTTCCCCCATCAGAGAGTCAAGCGCGCCCCCAGTTCCTGCCTCAGCCCCCCAGCAGCAACAACAGTCTGCCACGCGATGGCCGGCCACCTTACCACCGGCAGATGTCAGAGCCCCTGGTCGCCGTGCCTCCTCAGGGTTTCAAGCAAGAGATGCTTGACCCACGATACAGCGAGCAAGGTGTGCCCACCATGGGTCCACCAGGACCAACCACGGGCCAGCGTCAAGCTGCTTTCCACCCCATGGCCATCAAGCAGGAGCCCCGGGACTTCTGCTTCGATTCTGGTGAGTGACATGGATGGAGAAGTGTGGTTGTTTGGCCAGGCCATCACCTCCTGACTTCTGTAAATCTTTCTGTGTATCAATCTGTTTCCCTTTATTTGCTCTTTGAATAAAGAAGTATAGATCTAGCTGTGAGAGTAATTGTTAAGGGCTGCGTGCAAGTAGAATGGGCAGAGGGTGAGGAATGTGCCTGGCCCTGTTTGTTCTGGGCACTGACACATGACTGTGAGTTTTAGCATGCAGTAGAGCCCCAGGCACACACGCGTATGCACACGCACACACACACACTAAGAGACTCAAAGTCCTCAACTGCATCATTCCTCCCTAGTCACGCCAGTAAAGTAAAAGTGGGTCTCTTAGCTCTGCCTAAGCCTCCAAGGGCAAAAAGTAAGTGGGTCATCTAGCCAGGTTCAGAGAAACTTCTTCACTGGGCGTACCTGGAACAGATCTAGGCCACTGCCCACACAGGGCTTAGTAACCTGCAATAGAACAAGTTAACACTAAGAGACAGTGAAATTCTGGATTCAGACACTCGTATTAAAAACCCAGGAGGCCAAATTTTGCCACTCCTCCCCAAAAAGTCTTGTTACACAATCAGAGCAGAAGTGTGCTCAACTCAAAAGGTATAAGTCAAACAAGTGACAGCAACTGCGGTTACTTTGTTTGATTCTGACGCCCACACACCCAGCTGCTGCAGCTAACTCTGCCTCTCTTTCTCTCTTTTTCTCTCTTGTTCACTCTCATACTCGACATTCACTTTCAACTCGGTGTGGGACACGCAGGCAGGACAGTGATGTAATGACAAATCCTCTTAGCTTCTTATGGCCTTTAAATACTTGCGTCACAGAGGCCTAGGGTCTCTGGATGGATGGGAGATGTGCATGTTTGGTATGCCATCATGGAGCATTTTGTTTCCCCCGAGTGATAGCGCTGGGACAGTACTAAAGCAGATGTATGTTGTTTCAAATATTCTAAATCCATACACCCATGTGAATGAGATATAAATACAATTTCAAAAGTGTCTCTCTGATTCCTTCTCACTTGTCTTCTTAGCAACATGTCTGGAAAGGTTCAGTGTCTATGATTACTCCCCGAGGACTCTTTTCTGAAGTAATGCATTAAGAGGGGGTGCAGACAACAAGGCACATGGCCCGATGGAAACACTTGCTCAAGATTGATCTCTGGTTTTCTTATCAGTAGACAGGAAACAGAATAATGGGGGAGTGGTAGAGGGGACAGAATACACTGCAGGGACACAGCAAACAGAAGACAGGCCTTGACTCCTCGGGGGCGACTGGCGTAACTTGATTGTCATTGAGATTTAATACAGCGACCCTGGTGCTAATCCTATTTCGAGGCTGGGTGGACATGCAAGTGATGTTGCGTGCTGTGTAGTGCACTCAGATCTGGCTTAGCTCGCTCCCAGATGCGCGTGTGTGGGAGTGGGCTAGGCATTTTTCAGCCCAGCTGTTGCATCAATGCCAGTTGTATAAGGAGCTGCCAGTGGAGACAGTCTACCACCATGTGACTTGGCAGTTTATACAGCTACATTTGTCAGTGTAACTTCACACACCAGTATAGCTTGCCCAAATGTCTCCACTCCAAACATAGAGCAAACAATCTAAAGTTCATGGATGTCAAAGCTATGTATCTATATACTCGCATGGTGGCTGTGGTGCAAATATGCCCATGTCAGATGTGAGATGTACTGGACATGTGATATGACATTTAGGTTGGGATGTCTCTGGTCTAAATATATACCCATCTTCTCTGTGTTGCAGAAGTGCCTAACTGTCAGTCATCCTTTGGAAGAGCAGGGAGCTTCTACCAAAATAACCATGAAAGTAAGTATCTGAATGCATGTACTTGAGTGTTTCTTTTATGTCTTTTAAAATTGCATAAATTTATGGCTTCCATCAGCTTAAAGCCTTGTGACTTTTTCACAATGTTTTACTGTGACCCTAGTCTTGTGTCTTATTGAGCCACTGAAAGCTCGGTAGGGGTCATTACTGGGTAAAAGAATAGAGGAGGTCAGCAGCATTCAAATGACATCTCAAGGGGAAGCGATCCTATCAATGAATCCTGTTTAGCTCTTGCACACGCACTGTGCATCTCACACAGTAGCAGCAGCTGCAGCTGCCTGCACAGGCTTAACCACAGTAGAATTTTCCATTCTTGGGAAGCTGCCCAGCTATATTGCTTTGTGCGCAGTTTGGATCCTGGTGTAAAACGTGGTCACTGGCCGTTGTGTCAAAATGAAATGTTTCCCACGCCCACTCAAGCTGTTGGGTTTTATCAGATGAACTTATTTTTCTGTATTTTCTCTCTTTTTTCCCCCAATTACAGGCTTCTCCTTTGACAGAGATACTCACCTGTACTATGACGATACCTGTGTGGTCCCCGAGAGACTGGAAGGTGAGATTGCTTGAAACTAAACCTAAGAAAAAAGAAAGTTAAATTAGAGTTTGCAAGGGGGAAATTGAAATGAGCAGAGCAAACATACTAGATAAAGTAGCATCTATCCTTTCCTATTACATGCATGCAGTTGGCATGAAGGACGTCTGTAAAGAGTTGTAAATGCTCATGATAAAACGTTGCACAATAAGCAGCCAGTCAACTGCACAGTCACCAGCTGCCAGGAATGTCTCACCATACTGTGGTTGTGGTGGACTACAATGTCAGTTGACACTTTTCTCTTCTCTCCCTCTTTCACTTCTTTCTCTTTGTCTCTTCAACTCCCCCCTCTTCCTTCTCCTTCCCTCTTCTCCCATCTAAAGGTAAAGTAAAGCAGGAACCCTCTGTGTATCGCGATGGACCTCCCTACCAGCGACGTGGCTCCCTGCAGCTCTGGCAGTTCCTGGTCACTTTGCTGGATGACCCAGCCAATGGCCACTTCATTGCCTGGACTGGTCGTGGCATGGAATTCAAACTCATTGAGCCTGAAGAGGTCAGTCGCCACTGTGTGCAACTGAATTCACATTTTCTTTACAATTTTATGTACCTAAACAATAACTCTCATTTGCATTTAGTTCTTAATTATGATTGTGTATCATGTTTGTGATTTCCTTAAAATTCTTCCATTGTGGAGCAGTAATGCACATGCCCATGCACTACATCTAACAGCAGCTCCTCTTGTGTGTTTTGTGGCCTCAGGTGGCACGCCGCTGGGGCATCCAGAAGAACAGACCAGCTATGAACTACGACAAGCTGAGCCGCTCACTGCGCTACTACTACGAGAAGGGCATCATGCAGAAGGTAAAGGCAGGTTCACCCTTTTCTTCTACTCTCTCCCTCCACTCGCATCCCGTATTTCCCCTAGCAACACCATGCTGTATGGAACTAAAATAGTGTAGATAGAGATATTTGAATACAACCTTGGGGGCCTCTGCTGCAAGGTCTTAACACAGCCAGTGGCTAAGCAGTTTCGGTGAATCCTGCCCTGCAGGCAGAGAGCAGTTGGTCTTCATCTCCCCCTGCAACTGAATTCATTAGAGCATGTGTCTGTAATTGGCCTAGTACTTTCAGCACTCATGGCTCAGGTTTCAACCAGTTTATCAAAGTCAAGACCACTGACACAGACCTTGTCTGCAAATGAGTATGGAACAGTTTGGCCCTTAGAGAATTCCAATTTACATTTGACACTGTTTTTAGTGCACAACATTATTCAGCGCTAAAACTAGATGCTTACCGCCCAAATATTTCCTAAATCTTTACTATATGTAATTATAAGCTTTTACAGTATTTTTATGTACAATTCTTTTTGGATCGATTAACACACTGGGTAAAGCACTGGCATAAGGCTCTTGTAAAGTCAAGTGATAATCCCAAACAGGAATTGCACTTCTGGTTCACAAAATAATATGTGTACGTTGAAGATGCAAATGGGTGTTTCACATTGTAAGGTCAGTTTATACTGAAGTGCATTATTGTAAAATGTCAGGCACCATTAGAAAAGGCTCTCTAATGTCTCTCTTTGTCAATCTGTTTCCCAGGTGGCAGGCGAGAGGTACGTGTACAAGTTTGTGTGTGATCCCGAGGCTCTGTTCTCCATGGCTTTCCCCGACAACCAGAGGCCCAACCTGAAGGCTGACCCCGACAGCCTGCCAGGAGTGGATGACGACACGCTGCCCCTCACCCACTATGACGACACTGCCCCCTATCTGCTGGATGCCGGAGAGCAGTGCGTGGCGGGCTTGCCCTTCCCGGACGGCTATGGCTACTAACATGCAGTGGGGTCCTGACACATACACACATGTACTCGCAAACAACCCCAAAGTCTTGAGAAACCCACTCTTAAAAAGTCCAGAGCTGGAACTGCTGAGCAGCCTGGAACAAAAACCTGGCCCTCTCCCCTTTCGTCGTTTCTTCTCCTCCCCGGACTGCCCACGTACAGATTAAATCTCCCCAGCTAAGAATGAATGAGCAAAAAACCTGCAAACAACCAACAGCTTGTCCATGGCATCATCATAGGAGAGAGAAAGAAATAGAGAGAGAGAGAGAAAACGGGAGAGGGTTGCAAAAAAGTAAGGGTGGATTGGACTCCAGCAGCTCTGCCCACCTACTTGCGCCTTAAGTTAGGTAAGGCAAGGGGCTGCTGTTGCTATGGAGACCAAAAGGAAGCAAAGCCACAGGCCTGCAACTTTGAAAGGACTGCCAGACCCCCTTTGTGCAAGACTGAGAGTTGTTGCAATTCCGATTTTGTGACAATCTGCTTTTCTTAAAAACAACTGAATAACCTATAGAGTAAAAAAAAAAAAAGTTTTAATTCTGACAAGATATTCTAAATGCAGCACTATTCTGTAGCTGCCTTTTTTGAGTCCCCACATTTTGCTGTCACCACATCTGAACTATAAGATATGTGAAAGGGCTTTAATTTGAAGAAAAAGAAAAAAAAAGAAGTTTTAAAAACAAACACATAACCCACAAACCATTTTTTTTTCTGTAGATATGACAAGAAACTTTTTTGGTTTTTAGTATGCCAGCTTTTCTACAATTTAGTTGGAGAATTTAGTTACCTAGAAGTCCTAGCCCTTAACTGGGTCGTCGCTGTGTTTCAGGCTTAGTTGGAAGGGCTGCTCTCCTGCGTCAGTGTTGTGTTCTTTTATCCCTTCGCTTGGCTGCTCTCACCTGTGAGTGAAAGGTCGGGGCTAGAGATCGAGCCATTGCATCTGCTTCACTTTACTAGACTGCACCCTACACTCCCTTAGAGTACACTCAACACCTCTTTGTTTGTCACTATTGGTTCCTTTTTATTGGTGAAGTTTAAAACTGATTAGTGCTCCATCGCCTCCATTTCAAAAGGGATACATAAGTACATATTTTCCCAGAGGCTTTGAAGATTTATACATGCCTAAGAAATTGTTATGTATGTATATGGTCACATTGTTCCTTTTTTTCCCTTTCTTTCTTTCTTTTCTTTTTTTTTTTTTTTTGTATTTCTATCCGGGTGCTTAATGTTTTCTCGGCAGTGTACTAGTTCCTCTGATGCACCAGTATGGCAGGAGCATCGGGACCTTGCATGCAAAAAGGAAAAGGGTGATATTTGACACCTTTTCCTCGGACTCCTCTCTGCCAATCACAAATTGTCAACAAGAGACCTCTGCTTCTCTTTGCATGGTGTACTCAAATGAGACTGTGTGTCCACTAACATATCGCTTTACTCTCTTTGGACAAAGACGACATTTGTGATGTTCTCTGCTTTTTTTTTTTTTTTCTTGTTTATGGTCTATGTTGTTTCTAAATGGGGAAAAGACAGACTTATATAAAGTATATATTTTTGCTATAAGGCTGCCTATGTTTTGATTTTAATGTATAAGCTGTATAGTTATGCCTATAACAGACATGTACCTTCTTAAAAACCAATTTGGATCCCTGTGACGCTATTACTGCAGACTGTTTCTTTAAGAGGCCACTGTATTGGGTTGGAAAACGGATAAGAGGATATTATTACCTTGGCTGTAAAGTTTGTGTGTAAAGGCCTGGCTCCCAGCAAAGGCTACGGTGAAGAAATATATCATCCGATCCACCCATGCACAGGGATTGTCTGCACTTGTATAGGCTTAAATCTCCTCCCCTCACAATGTGTATCTTACACTGCTGAGTTTATGATCATCTGTACTGGGTACAATAAACAGTCCTATATGCTTCACTGCCTGCGGTCCTGGTGTGTTTCATCATTCTCTCTCCCACAGCCCCTGCATGCAGTCAGTCAGCTGATGAGCTGCTGTGGTCTAGCCGTCACTGTGCTTGACCTGGCTGATTACCGAGTCACATGCTTTTCCTGAATCTTTCTGATAAATTTCTGTGTAAATGATTGCCGTCATAACCCGGAGGAAATGCTGTGTTTGGCAAATGGCTGAGTAGCTGAACAAAGAAATACCACTTTGTTCCCATGATTTTGCCTTTTTTTTTCAGTAATGCCTTTGGTACCTTTTTTTTTTTTAGTTTGGCATTTTGACAAAAGTATTATAAAGCTGGTTTAGAGTTCATCGATGTGGTGCGAGTTGGGCATTCCCTTTGCCATTGTGTTTCTAGATTAAACTTGTTATGTAAAATGTGGAAATTTTTCACCACATGCCAATAAACAAAGTGTTAACCGTGAATGTTAATTTTCCTTTCGAAAGCAACTGCATGAATTAAAAAATAAAATTTTGGCCGCTGGTTTTGACTCTTCAAGGGTAAACAAATTTCTGATAATACAGTTGTCATTGAAAATGTCACTGAGCACAGGACGAGTAATCTTTTGAAATTTTTAATATTTATGGATTGGTTCCTCAGTGCTCTCACGGTCAATCGTAATACATCAATCACAAACAAACAGCATCAGAAACGTGTTGCTGTCCAAGCTATTTTGATAGCTGCTCTCCAGGTCTAAAGCCCTAAACAGGATTATTTATGAGTGACGAATTACCCTTGACCATTAGAGCATAGTATCTAATCCATAAATATTAAAATATTCAAGATGTTCTCTTGTACAATGATTACGGGACCATGAGGTTAAAGTACAGTGTGTGTCCTGAACATTTGTGCTTCATCTGAGTCATACCAGTATTACTTGCAGCAGCATTTTAAATGCAATTAATTGGTTTAAACTTTTTTTTCCATTCCACAAAGCTTTTAGGAAAACAGTTTATTCATAATACACTTTTCTTATACATGATAAGGAAATTATAATCCATAAGAAAAGATGGTCATGTTTTTTGAGGTATTATATTGATTTTTCTTGACTTGTGAGTGCGAACATTAATCCCTCAAGACAGAGCCATAAAGTGGGACAAAATCTATACCCAATACACAGCACTGGCTAAGCACGAGAGACCATTGTAATTTCTAAGTGTTTAGGCATTTGTGAGCAGATGTATCAGTGCAGCTCTCTTGCTGTCTTGTGCCTGTTTGATTTTAGCAGTTTATTGAAAATACCCCGCTATCTGGCCTTCCCTACTGCGTCCATTTTGCATATACAGCAAGAGATTCATTAGCATATCAGAATTGTAATATTGTTGCAGTGTTACAATTTTTAATTGAACTCAAACGCATGGTATCCGATGTGTAAGAGGACCGAGGAAGCTCTTGAAGCAGGCATTGTTGCGATGCCCTGCACAGTCCCTGGTGTTGAGTCACAGTCTTATCAAAGCCCGGAGTGTAAAAGCCTCGCTCCGGTCTCCAGTAACACAGCCTGGCAGGCAGCTTTCCATTGACTGAGAGAGAGAGGAGAGAGAAGAGTGCCTTTGAATGCTATGAAAGGCCTTTTACTGTGCCCAAGGGAGGAGCCCTGCCCTGATATTGTGAGTGCGTGCGTATGTGTATAGCTGCTGTCATCACTCATAACTGATGTTTATTTGATAAACTCCACTCCGAGGTGCTCTTTGTATTCCTCCTTCTGTGAGAGGCCTAAACACATTTGAGATGTGGGGGATGTTGAGCCTTTAAGATTTCATGTTCATAGGTCCAGGTAACCTAGAATATGCCACATGATGTATGGGCTACAAAGGTCTGACTACAGGAAACATGAAGTACATATGAAGTGTGAGAAAATGCATTTCTAGGATGAGTCCCAAGTGCTGGGTAGAGCATGAAACTGTAGCCATGTAAAATGCATGTGTCAGAGAGGAACAATGAGAGGATTGAAGGTCAAACAGTAACGTTTTCAGCAACCACACAGGAAGGCAAGGTGAATGCATCTCTGCACTGGAAAACAATGGGATGGGGCTGGGCTGGATTTAAGGACTTGCACTTTCTTCAAAGATGTGCCAGTGATTTGCTGGTTAATAACTTTGTACCTATCCACATGCAATATTTTGGTCATTAAAAGAAAAATCACACCATCCAATCCGGTATATACTCCTCAGTACCTCTACATGGCAAACTTCATCATGGTTTACAACATTTTACAAAATCATTTTCTACTTTACTTCTGCCTCTCATTTACTGAGCTGTATCTAATTAATAAAATTAAGTAAAAAAAAAAAAAAAAAGAACTAGTGATTGTGAAAATTTAATTATGAATGTTAACACCTTAGCTGCGAATTTTCACATGCCTCCCACAATCCTCCTTTCACATTCAGAGGGAACTATACATCAGTACACCTCGGCGCTGTCCAAAATTTGAATTTGTTACATCCCAAACCCTTGACTAAAGAACAGGCCTGGTTATGA
>OMLB01007664.1:21674-34574 GCA_900302555.1 Myripristis jacobus | reverse complement strand
AATGGTCTGAGTGTCTTTTCAAATGTTTTGCTCTAATGTGTGTCAGAGGCGAACGCTCAAATTACACCAACATATTCAGCTCACAGCAGAGAGGGCTGTGTTGACAGCATGTTTACAGGTTATCTGATTTGTGGCACTCAGGATAAAGCCAAGTCTGGGGAATACTGAGGTTGCGCTGGATTCTGTCAACTCAGGATCGATTGGAAATATTGAGCAGGGAGGTATAGGGATGCAAGTGTCTTCACTGACACCGAATCATCAATGCACACACACACACACGCACGCATGCGCACAAACACACACGCACACACTCTCCTTGTTATGAAACAGCCCCCCAAGTCAAACAAACTGAGTCATAGCCTATTTATAGCTGCCGCAATACATCTCACATGCATATGAGCCATTGGATGGGGCTCGACAGTGTGTCTGTGATATAGACGAGCTGTTACATAAATGTGTTTCTGCATGCACGTCCCAGGGGAACGGTGATTCATAACATGAACTTGGTTCCCAATCCAACTGCATTTTTCTTAGTCACCGTGCAGACAAAACTGTTAACAAGAGGACTAAATTTGGCTTTATAGTAGAATGTTTCTACAGAGAACTTCCTGCAATGTAAATTTACAAGCTTTAGCAGAGCCGCTGCTGGCTAAACGTTCACAGGCGCTCACTTATCACCACGGTGCAACTCCACACACACACTTCCGACGAAGCAGCCAAGTTAACAAGGTTGCTTCCAAACTGTTAAACAATAACACAGCCCAGGTCAGAGGGGGGAAGAGTGTGTGTGTCGCGGCGCAAGAACATGTACGTATATAATGTGGTGGAGGCTGTGTTTGTGTAATTGTAGGGAGAGATGGAGCAAAGCCAAGTGTTGAGAGATAAAAGTGAGGGAGGGGGGGGAGGAAACAGCTAAGCAGATCCTGATTTGAACTGGTAAACAAGTGTAGGGTTTACAAAAAGACATGTCAATTATACTGATGACATTCCTTTGTATTTGCAGTGGGAGATTACTGACAGAGTGGACGACAGCAGTTGGTTTTTTACAATGTCGGCCATGCTGGCGGTGGATGGTACAATTTTAGATAAGACGGTGATATATTAAACAGGTGAAATGAGGTCAGTTTAGTGGTTAATTGAGAGATGGATGAGTTTATGGCGGTGCAGCTCACTTCCGTAGCACAAGTGTTTTTGTTGTGAGGCGTGATAAAGCAACCATAAACAGTGCTTTTCAAAAAACAAGGTCATCATGCTGCAATGAAAGCTGAGAGGCAGCATGGGATACACACACACATAAAAAGAGGATGAAAGAGAAAATGATTTTCAAAATACATCTGTAGAAACATTCAAAATAAGAGCCGGAGCTCATCGAAAACTAGAAAGGCAAAGAGAAAGTGGGGCTGTTATGACAAGCAACGGTCAGCTGAAGGTGAATGATGGCTATCTAGATGACCTCCTTCCTAACTGTGTCAGCGGAGTGACGGCCTCCTCCCATCCCCGTGCTCCTCTCTGGACTTCCCCTGTGGTGTGGCTCAGTGTGTATTTTCGGCTCATCCTCGCGCCTCCTGCGGGGCACCTTACATAACTTGCCTTTGCCCCGCAACTTTCACTAACACTTCCCGGCTCATCTGTCCTACTCCCAGCAGTTGTGTTCGTAAAGTCGCTTCAGCTGGTGTAAACAGTCTTGCAGTGAATCACGCCTGTGCCACCCACTTGGCAAGAGCAGGGCACAGATATTTATAGACACACTGCTGCCCACCGTTGCTGTAGATGGAATCCACCCCGGTGAATAATGAGATGATGAATTATGAAAAGGAAGACGGGATGCAAGAATTATGCTGTCTGGGGCCGTGAAACATCGCTGCGAACGCTGTTTATGAATGCTCGTGTTGGACTTGTAAAGCCGTGTTGATCCATTGCCACATGGTGAATCAAACAAAGCCCATTTAGGCAAGACAGTGGAACTAAATCTGCAGAGTTTTCCTTGGGAAAAACTGTTGGTGAACTTCTACCAGCATTCCTACTATCACTGCTGCATCTACTGTTACTATCACCACTAGTAATAAGAGGAAGAGGTGTGCCACTGCTATTACTATACTCCTTCTACTGCTACTGCTGTTGCTAATAAGAATAAAAGGAGGATACATACATACATACAGCCACACATACAGTGCTTTGAGTACATAATAACAGATTTTACATAATAATCCATAACGCAGCAAAAAACTTCTCTGTTTATTTGTGTTTACAAACGTCAAGGGTCCAGGTGTTTATCTGAATAGCATCCTCCGCATTGCAGAACATCTGACTCATCCTTGCCTCAAAGTACGACTGGCCCTCTATACAGCCTCTGATTTAGGAAGATAACACTATACTCCGTCTCTCCTGTTTGCAGGCTTAGGTGTGTGTTTATGTTTAGAGAATTCTGCGTGCGTATGTGCGTATTTGTGTTTGTCCCATGCCTGTGTGCAAGCAAATGCTCACATGCAGCTTTCTGTTGGCATCAGGAAACACGTGGGTTTGTGTCCTGTCTGTCCGTTCAGCGCCGGGTGAAGGATCCTGCTGAGAGCCTCAGCTGACCTCAACTTTTACATGTGAACACTTCTGTGTCTGCATAAGTACCAAAGGACGTGAACTGCACGTACCGCATCACATCACACGTGTAAACCCTCTGAGCAAACCTGCTCCAGTTTACAGTGAGATACACTCTAAGCCCCTTGCCCCTGACTGTTTGCCTACCTTTGCTTTCTGATAGACCTGGCAAACAGATGTACAGGCCAGTGTCCTTAAACTGTACAGTCACAGATATGGAGCCTATAGAACGACAGCGAGCAGCCCACCTTCCATCCAAAACCCTGGCCATATTGTAAAAATTTTCCACATGTTGAACAATGGAAAACACGCATGCTGATGTTGGTTTGTAACCTCATCTGGTTAAAAACGTAGCTACTCAAGACTGCTTGTAAATGTCTGTGTAATGCTGCAGAAAAATCACTTTTAAAATAATGTAATTTGAATAATTTTATAATCCAGCATGGATTTTAAGATTTAATGGGATACTCCGACGCTGTGGACAAAATACCCTTTTTCCAACTTGCACAGACTGAGAAAAGATGTTCGATGCCATTTTCACCTCTGTACGTCCAGTGTTTCAGCTCCTATGGGTAACATTTGGAAGATAAAGCGTAGAATAAAGGCTTATAGTGTGTGGGGGTCATTAGCCTAGTGGTATCAAACATCTTGTCTCAGTCTGGGTAAGATAGAAAAAGTATTTTGCCCAAAAAATTGGAGTATTCCTTTAACTGAGGTGACTAAGTGTCATTTTTTTCTTTTTCACTATGTTAAACTCTGAAAAGATTTTCTCAGTACAAAAACAAGTTGGGCAAAGCTCTGATTGATCATTTCAAGCCAACCACGGTCTCAGGACAGCCCACTGCAACTCTTTTTGTTTTAAAATCACAGATTATAATTTTATGTCATATCGTCATGTTCACAAATATTAATTGAGTTATTACACAGCATGACATGACCGTACCTGTTCCACAAACTCCCCGATAACAGTTTGCTTGTTTGTTTGTTTTTCAAACCACTGCCACTGTATAAACAACATTTTGAGGCATGCCTTCCTTTGTTACAAGGTAGTCCTGTTTTTAATGTTGCTGCCCACCCCCTGGCTTTGTTTTTCCACCAAATTCAAACAAGGCCATGTGCCCGGCTTATGCTGTTGACTGCGCCTGATAGGCTAAAACGTATCTGACCCTGAACGGCCTCCTCACTGGATACCAGCAGCCGTCTGCATACAGTTGCAGCTTAACAACATCCCTGAGGGCACCGAGGGACACAGATTAACTCCAGGCTGCATGTGACTCCATTTCTATAGGTCCTCTCTGCCCACAAAGTGCCCCAATGCACGAGGCCCATGTCAACAATATGAAATAATGTTTGTTTCACTCTTTTTGAACTTCTCAGCACAGTAAAGAGGATTGTAAGCAGGCGGCAGTTACTGCGCTGATGGTGGTGGTTGATATAGTAGGTCACACACTCACTCCGTGCACAAAGGAAGAGACGGACTATCTGGAAAATGACATTTGTAAAGATTTGGCTGTGCAAACCACTGGCAGCTGTGTGCTGTGTAATCCACGCGGGTCCCACTGTATGACAAGATGATCATCAAAATGGATGACAGAGAAAGTTAAATGGCACGAAACTGACATTGTAGCGATGAAGTGATGAAGGTAGATCTGATGAATGCATCCCAGAATGCTCGAGGAGTCGTGTCTGTAAATCAAGTATCTCCTGCCTAAACTTCAATTACAGGCCCCACAGTTTATCCCCGAGGTGGAAAACTGCTTTTCATTATTACTGAGAACTGCTAGACCTCATGACTAGAAATTATACTACAATTGCTAAGCTCGTCATTTCAATATTTGAATAGATAGATTGCAGAAATTTGATTCCTGCCACTAACTTGATGGTAGTTTTTTTTTAATAGAAAAGACAAGAAGCTATGCAACAGTTATGACAGTTTTTTTTTTTTTTAAGAAACACACAGAGGAACAGCACACCACAGTGACATGCACTCTTGTCTCCAACTTACAGATTCCCTTCCAGACCACAAATCTTCAGTTTCTTGATGCCACTAACCCTAAAAACACAAGATACACACACACACACACACACACACACACACACACTTACAAATACAAACACAATCACAATAAAGGCTTTCTTGCACTTCCCCAATTTAGTAATGTTGGGAATTTATCTGAGTCCAATATTTATTTTTCTTTCCCCTGAACTTCTAAGTTTGACTTTTCGAAAGAAAGTATTAAGCACGCGTGCGCCATATATTACTTTTTTTTTCTTTTCTTTTTTTATTCGTGCATCAGGAAGTGAGTTACACCATACATTCTGGTTAGCTCAGCTTTTGAAATATGTGTATGTAACACATTTGCTTGTGAAATCTATTTTGTGTTAAGTAAATGCCATAATGCCATCCAATTCTTAGAGAGCAATGCTCTTGTTATAGTAAGAGCTTATACGTAACTCATGGTTAAAATAATGAGCATTCCTTAACATTATCTGACACAGCGGTTAAAAAAACACTTTTATTTGTATAAATCATTAGTATGGATCCTGTGACTTTGTGAATGCTGTCAAAAGAGGATGTCTGCACTCACAGGTCTGCCTCCGCTCCACTCCACATCAGCTCATGCTCGCAGTTGACCTTATCTTTATGACTGCTGCACTTAATAAGGCTCGTATAATGGGTAAAATGACAAAAATCATTTTATGGTCTATCGCTCTTTATATGACAGCTCTAGAAGTGTGTTTTATGACGAAATGACTTATAATTTAGATGATAATATGAGAATTGAGATACATTTCAGATGAGGTGAATTCTACAGCATGAGGCGTATTTTATCTGTAAAGCCTGGGAGACATATGCTGGGAACATAGTTTTTGTTTAATATCTGAGTTTAAGGAATGTGGGTTTGGCGACTTGAATGTGTGACACTCTAACCGGATCCATGCGTCCCTCCATCCTCAAGCCTCAAACCCTTCACGGTAATCATTTTCATTTGTGTCAGTAATTGATAGTCGACAACCAGCTGTAAATGAAGAGCATAATCCTCAGAACATGCAGTGTGTAATGACATAAACTTTAAAGTAATTGTACGTAGCCACCGGTAAATAAGACATTCGATATGTTCCACTCATATATCACCAATTGTGTGAAGTTGTGATGTGCTTTTTTGGGGGGAAAAGAGGAATTTTCCTAAGAGCATTACTCAATGCCAGCAACACGGGGTCATTCAGGACTTACACAATGTTTTGCAGTCTATTGACTGCAAAACACAAAAAGGGGAGGAACCGTATAGGTTCACTGAGTTCGCACTGAATTCTTGACATTCTAAGTCTACAGCCACTTATAAAACCGCTCACCTTGTGGCTGTGACCTGCAGCGAGACGAGGGCACATAGCCCTGTCAACACAGTGTGTTTTCCTACTTGACAAACAGCTCATGTCTCAAGAGATGTGACAAATATTTTCAGAAGGACGTTAGGTCACATGTGAAGACAAATGTATGTCCACCAACAGCAATAAGGGAAATTATCTAACAGGAGAACTGAGCTAATAGTGAGAAACAGTGAAGCTCATGGTGACTTCAGGGAAGCATTGGGTAGATTGTTCTAAACTAAAAGTTGTTTTAAGGTGCATCAATTAATACTTGTTTTTTAAACCCATTTGAACTCTGATTTTCCCTTAAGTTTTCCTCTAAGTAGCTTCAAAGTTAGAAAAAAAAAACACACTGTACGACAATATCACATACATATTTTGTATCCGCTGGTTGTAACGCTTCTCTGAAGCTACATCACTCTTATATTGAGTGAAATTTGCAAACCCAGGCTGCAATTGTTTAATGGCGGTGCCATTACATCAAATTGAAAATATCTAGATGCCTCATGCATCATTTTATACACATTCCTCTGCAATTGAGCAGGACATGTGTGGTATCTTTGGAAACCTTGGGATCTTCACTAGAATTTAAAATAAAGGTCTGTGATATTAAACCAAGGTCTTGCTTGCAGCCTGCATTTGCAATGATGAAGCCACAGATGGGGCCTGCAGCACTGAAGATGTTTTCTTAACAGCTGTATGAGTTTTTGTTTTGCACACCTAATGACAGAGTTCATCTATTCACTCAGGTACTGGATACTGCAGCCCAAAAAATGTGTTTCTCTGTACTTATGACACTTCCTCCCAGAGAAAAACCTCAAATATTCAACTGTCTGTATGGCTCACAAAAAAAAAACTGCACAGCTCCTCTTTGTCTAAGGTGACTATGTGCCTGTAAAAAAGGCTAACAAATAGCTGACTGACTATTATCTGACAACAGTTTTCACAGAAGTCTACTGGTGCTCAACAAACCAGTGTATGGGACAATCACTTTTGGAGAGTAGATTTCGTAAAGGCTGGGCTGGTCTGATATCCCTTTGGGTGACTGATCACACGAAGTGGTGCGATCAGAGTTCACACTTTATCATGACTGATTAGCAGTTTCCTTATTTTGCTATCTGACTACACATTTCTGAGATTACAGTTATTACCCAACACTGCTTCCAAGTAACTCCTTTTCAGAGAGAGAGAGAGAGAGAGACACACACACACACACACAAAGAAAGAGAGAGTGAGGGAGACTGTGTGTGTGTGTCTGTGTGTGTGTGTGTGCAACACTGCAACATTACTCAATTGTTACGGAAAGATTACCCTGTCAGAGGCGCAGGGGCCAAGAAGGTCAGATAATAATGATGATGATGATGGTGATGATGATGCCTGAGCAGCTAACGTTATGTGGAAGCCGATAGGAGCTTTCCCCACCAGGAGGGAGGGCACTCTGGCACGGAGGTAGGCGGTCTCAGCAAACACGCGCGCGCGCACACGCATACACATACAAATACACACATAAGCACACATACACACACTGAGAGAGAGACACACACACACAGACACACACGCATATAGGGCTAGTTCAAGTAAGGATAGGGACCGTCCTTGGCTGAACTTAACGTTACAAATAGGAGCTGCGGTATTCCAAGTGGAGCACAGAGCAGAGGTGCGCCACACCAGACGATAATATTAAGTAACAGCACTGAGTGAATCTGCGGCAGTAAACCACTCAGCGGCTCAGTGAGAGGACAGCAGGAAGGAGTTAGACTGAGAAAGAGAGAGGGAAAGCGAGGAGGAAGAGAGAGAGAGAGAGAGAGGGAGAGAGTCTAGCCAGCGCTTCTCCCTGAACCGGACAGCAGAGGTTTGGAGAGTTGGCGGATCCATGAGCACCGGCGGACAGAATTCATCATTCCACTGAGGTAAAATTACTCATATGGTGCTTTACATGTGTTTCAGTCTTTTATCACTGCCTTATCACCAACTTTGTAGTCAGAACTGAGCGCTGATCTCGCCGGCTAAAACAACAAATTGAACACGTGCCTATATGTATCCTATACAGTGAGGATGACTGAGATGAGAGCCGTCATCTCTGGATGGGACTTTACAGCCAAATTCTTAAAAATGATCACTTCAGATCTTCTTAATGTCCTCGCTAATGTGTTGATGTGGAAATGAACTTTCAACCAGGCAACCTCGGCGCTTCCTTCTTTTGTTTCGAACTTTTTATTTCCCATATTTCACCACTAAATCACAAGCGCCGGTCTAATTCGCAGCGGCAAACATAGATTAATTCTGTCTATACAGGCATTGATATTATAATAAAGGATTGATATAATAACGTAAACGTAGTGAATTAGGACAAATGCTTGAACTCCTTCACATGTCCTTAACTGCCTGCGATTGTAAATGGTTGTTGTGTCGAATGTAGGCTGTGATGAGTATCCGGCTGAAGTCAGCTCAGGTATTTGAAAGGGAATTGATGGCCTACATGAACCCAAGGGAGACCGGCGCGTCTCTCTAAGACATGTGGGTCAATGCGGATGAAGCTCCAGTAACCTATATTCGAGCAATCAGGCCGGGGACCTGTCATGGCTTATTTGTCCAGGATTAGTAGAATACAGACAGAGAATAAAAAGTCACCAGAATGCTATGGACCAAGAGACAACAGAAAAAAAGACAACATAGCGAGGCACAAACGATGGTGTTTCTTATTAAAATAATGTGCATGTATAATGTCCACAGGTTAGTGTCACGTCAGAAATAAACTTTTATCCCTCCTAAAACTACAAAGCGCACCATATGTTTCTACCTATGCTGACATTAATGCCAAGGATGGGCGCTGAGTTAGCTCTGTGTTCACAACACGCACCGCCCCATATTGAATCTATTATGAGACTTGCAAGGTTATGGTACATGTCCCTCCCGTTTTATTGGAAAGATGTAATGGGGTTACATAATATTGTGTTGTAATGGCTCTTGCATAACCACTAAATCCCTACTCTCTCTTTGTTCTGTCACTTTCGGTCACTAGGTGGCATTGTTGCTGCACCATCAGAGCTACAGAGAGTCTAGCAGCCAGCCAGCACCACACAGCGGTCCTCTCCACTTAACACTGTGGGACAACTCCAAACCTGAGTGCGGTGAAGAAACATTTAACTGTCGAACGAGAGCACCAGCTGTGATGTTTGAAGAGGAGTCCCAGCAGATGAGGGGGCAGCAGGACGTGGCGATGCTCCAAACCCTGGAAGCCCCTGCGGCTCCGGCTCCGGCTCCAGCTGGAGGAGCAGAAGCTCCTCTGTCTTTCACAGATGAAGCCGTGTCCATTCTGACTTCCAGCAGCCTGCTGGCCCGCTCCCTGCTGGGCCGCACCTCTGCAATTAAACGCAAAGACTGCCCTGCTTCTGCCAGCGCCATTCGACGCAAGCGTGAGTTCATCCCCCATGACAAGAAGGACGAGGGCTACTGGGACAAGAGGAGGAAGAACAACGAGGCAGCCAAACGCTCGCGAGAAAAGCGGCGTGTAAATGACATGGTCCTGGAGAACCGTGTCCTGTCCCTGCTTGAGGAAAATGCTCGTCTCAGGGCAGAGCTTCTGGCTCTGAAGTTCCGCTTTGGCCTGGTGAAAGACCCTTCCAACACCCCGATTCTCCCCCTCACCCCAGCTCCTTGCCCAACTCAAGCCATGGCTCCTCACTATTATCTCCCCAGGGGCGATGGAGCCCTCTCCAGTGCCCCAGCTACACATCCTACCAACCAGACGGGCCAGTTAAGTGTCCGAGGTTCCAGGGATACTGGCAATGTGTCAGAGGACTCTGGGTTCTCTACGCCAGGCGGCTCCAGTGTGGGCAGCCCTATCTTTTTTGAAGACCGGCTGAGTGACCACGGGAAGTTATCTCCACACCGGGCAGAGGAGCTGGGCTACGAGCTCCACCATTCCCCTGCTGATATCCATGGTCACCACACTGCAGGACTCAATCCCTGCCCAGGGAAGGTGGACCCAGCTGACACGATGAAAAACCTTCCTTACAAGCTGCGGTTCAAGATGCCTGGCAGCGGGGAGGGCGTTGAGGCTGCAGGGGATAACACCAGCGCCAGGCGCAGCCCCACACTGTCCTCAGCCGGACGGGAGGGTCCCAGAGAGCCTCTCAAAGGACAGGGACTGAGCGGAGGGGAAACAGGAGCAGGACACAATGGCCCCTGGCCCCAGCAGATGGAAGCAGGGGAGAGCCGAAGAGGGAGACAGTCCCCTCAGTACAACAACTCAGCAGCTGGGTATAACCCCCAGCCTCCAGCGCAGGGACAGAGCGAGGTCCACTATCAGAATGAGAACAGCTTCCTCAAGTCGCAGCTCACCTCCCTCAGCGAGGAGGTGGCCCAGCTGAAGAAACTGTTCACAGAACAGCTCATGGCCAAAGTCAATTGAGGACAAGAACTGGGTCAAATCAAATCAAAGCACAAAAATGAGTGCACGACAGCTGGACAGAAGTCCAAAAAGATCAAAAGACCGTATGATAAACTGTTCAAGCCTAACAAACTTTTTATGCTGTGCTGTTTTAATTTCAGACAATGTATTTTACTGTATTAAGTGTCTCTAAGCACTCATCTCATAATGTGCTGTTTCAATTTCAATAACCCAAACTATTTAAGTCATTACTCCATTGTGGGCCATTGCTCTAACAGGGAATCTCAGCCGTTACAGCACTGTAAGTGTATAATAATCTCTCAATTCCATACACTGTGACCACCTAAACCCACATACATAATAAAACTGTTTACATAGCTTACTATTGCATAATGATTCTCATCCCGTCAATACAATGCTAGCTCTACTTCACCACCTTGCTTGGTCTTATGGAAACAATGGGCCTCGGTGGTTTGGCGGCTCTGAAACTGCCAAGTACTGAACACTGTACAATTCAACTGGAATCAGCCAGCAGGTTGTTAACACCACAGTGGAAGTGCTGTTTACAGTTTTGTAATTGGAAGGGTATTACTTACTGCTCAACCACTCCAAGATTTCCACCGTTGAGACATTGCTAAAACCTGCAAGCACAACCACAGACAGACAGTAGATACACATAAACACACACTGCAATAGCGAGAGTACATTGATTAGCTGTCATAACCCACCTCAAGCTATTAGAAAGCTTTGATCTGTGCACCTATTATGAGTTTTCTATCTCACAAACCGGTGTATGGGGGTTTTAGTCTTGTTTTTCATCACTTATGTGTGAAGCAGCATCGTGTCACACAGTCATGTCAGGAGAGAATTAAATTCAAATGTGAGGGGGCTCCGTTCAGGAAAGGCACTGCAACATCTGCTTACTGAAATGGTTCAGGTTCCAGGTTTGTAATCAGTTTCAAGTACATACACGGGGAGTTATACTTTTATTACTGCACTGTTATCTGTACTGAGGTGATGAGAGCAATTTGTTGTCTTGTGTCTGTCTGTACATTTTTGTAACTGTGAATAAATCTTTGACAGTATCGACTTCTAGACTGTGAGCTGATCATTACAGAGCTCTTTGCATGAACCTTTAAATGCTACCAGCAGCATGCCCTGTCATTATGGTAAATAATATACCACGATCAAACTAGTCTGTGAACATATTCAGAACAAAGAGTCATTTAAACTTCAATGGCAGATTGATTGATCGATTGGATTGATTGATCCGAGAGTGTTACAGATAACATGACATAAGCCTTCGCATTAGTCAGTCGGATTGACATACATTTCTCTGTTGATTGATGGTTTGTTGGAGAATGAGCGAGAGAGAGGGAAGGGGGTGGCTTGACTGACAAGTGCTGACAAATGCAGGCGGCGAGGAGTGGTGCTGTGCACTTGGCAGGTGCTGTCGGTGCCACAAGCCCTGTAGGCAAGGAGACAGTCTGAAATGCCAGATACACAGACAGACTGAGGGAGGCAGAGATGGGTGTGCCTGCAATTACTCACTAGATTGGGTTTTATGAGGCGCTCCTGCAACACAAGAGCTGCAATTGTACCAACTGGAGGGGAACTCAGATCAAGGAGTTATGGGTAGTACAGACCTGACGGGGCCTGAATCTCGACGACAGTCACTTTAATCAAATTCAAAGAGCCTTGATAATGATTAAAGTTCCCTGTATCCATCTTTCCCAGTGTGTTTATTTGTCATCATCGGATACACACATAAATGCATGCTGGCAAGTACACTTAGCTTAAATTACTGCCATCAGAGTTATTACATCACCAGAAATTCAATAAAAGTTCAAAATAAAACACAAATTAGTGAACACTGACTCACTCACTCGTGTTCTTTTCTTTAGCAGGGATTGTGGGGGAAAAAAACGCTGCTTTTTAATCACCAGGGGGCAGCAAAGGCAACATTTTGTCATCTGTATCCAGCCAGAGTCCTTGTTTTGTCATCCACAGTGGGCTATTGATCATATTATGGATTATGGCAATTATTGTACAATCATTTCAGCATTACAGATTGAGGTACAACACAGTGATGTCATGTTATCTCATTGAGAAATAAACAGGCAGACCTTGGGATAGAGATCCTGAGGTGTTCGTGTGTGTACCTGCGTGTCCTTGAGTGTATTGTAAGAGTATGCAGGTTTAGTGTTTAAGCATTAATTAAATTATTACAGGTGGAAATACACTACATTAGAAAAAAAAATCATCATTCTAAGTCATTCCTCAAAAAAAGCCTCTTTTTTTGTTATCCAAAGTCATTACTATAGGAGATGCGCACCTCGTCCTCTCATGCAACCAAAAGGCCAATGTATTCTGATGAATAAGGGTGGCTTTTCATACCTGCTGGAGAAGCGGGGCCTAAGATATATAACTAGACACTCGCTGCATCCCGCCCCAAAAAAATCTCAATTTGGCTTGTGTTCTTGCCAAAAACAGATGTGGGGGAAAAGTAATAATTTGCAAGTGTAAACAGACTTGCAATCAGCTCC
>OMLB01007664.1:2463-13553 GCA_900302555.1 Myripristis jacobus | reverse complement strand
CCGCCTTTATTTTAGACCTGCTCCCATTTCCTCAACTGCTTCGCAGAAACACGTGTAGCGTTTGAACTCAGTCCACAGTTTCCAAAGCTCACTGCCACATTTAGACTCCTGTGGTGTGGGCCCAGCGGTTGTGTGAGCGAGTGCAACTTGGATTCTTTTCCTGTGCTATCATTCCACAAGTGCCACAGAGACCTAGTGATGACACGTGAAGAATACATGATAGACTGGAAAGAGTAATCTAGGTCAGGGCATGTGAAATGTGACCGGACGAATGGGGGCTGCTATATAGGTTCGCTTGCTTCAGAGGGATTAAACCAAATCAGAGAAAATACTTAAGCTTTATGCATGCAGATAAAACAGCTGCATTCTTTTTGCTTTGCTTACAATAGAAGTAGGTTAATTACCACTTTTGTTCATCTCTTCATCTCTTCTGGCATTTTCTTTCTTTGTAGCTTTCAGTCTATAGTGATTCCACTATTCAAACAAGAAGTGAAACACTGAATGGAATAGATTACAGTAAGATACAAAGGACAGGCAATAAAAGGTTTCACTGTATAGTCAATGCAACTGAGTTTCATGTACACCTCACCTTGTTGCTGAGTGTGATTCACTCATTCATATGATTTAATATCATGTGATGTTTGCATGAGGGAGAGAAAGAGAGAGACCTTGTTGAGTTAATTAAACATTGTGGTTCATGATGGATAGACATACATCTTACGCACCCGGTGACGTCAATCACCCCTCTTTTGTTGTAAATGTTTTTTCAGCGTCTTCTTCTGGCCATGTCAGTTGACTCGTTCAGAGAGAGGGGGGAGAAAGTCAGATATGATTGGCTGCCCATCTGTTTTTTCCCCTTTTGTTGCCATGGGTGACATGTTCTTTCTACTGGCGCAATGCCATCATCGTTGCCATCGCCACTGGTTCCCTCCTACCCAACTATAATCTCATCTCCTTTCCTTTCTTTGTTTTATCTCTCCCTCATTGATTCCCTTCATCTCTTTGTCTCCGCTCCACTCGTACTCACCTCGCTCTATATTTAGACCTTGCTCTAATTCCCTGCTTTTCCATCTTTCTCCATCTTCTTTTGCTCTTTCTCTCCTTTTTCTCACCTCTTTCTCCCTTTTCCTTATCACTCTCTCTCTCTTCCCCTTTCTTCTTCACCTCTCCGGAGCTCCGCTGACCTATATTCCAGGCAGCGAGCTGTACAGTGTAGGCAGTGAGCCTTGTGTTTACGGAGTACGGTCGGTCCCCAGTTTCTGGGTCAGTGGGACACGCAGAGAGAAAGTCTCCCCCCCTTTCTTTCTCCCTCATGCCCAGCAGCCACATTTAAAAGGCTCACGAGAATGACCTTAAACTGCTCCATTTAGCCAAGCGGAGGGAGAAGCCACACAGTGGCTTCTATATTTTCAAATTCTAATTACTATGAATGCAGTGGGGAATTTTAAGCATCAAATGTTTTGAATATAAAACACCTTTGAAAGCTTTGAAAATAAATGCCAAAAAAACACCTTTCTGATTTCAAAATTGATATTGTCCCGCCTAGGATTCAATCTACTATCGTTGACAAGGTTTTATAGCTAAAATAAGTCATCCAGTCTGGACAATCTGGGCTGAAAGCCACATTCAGTGTGTGGATCCGACTCGAGTTACATAATGGTGTCAACTCCTTGGATGAGCGGCGAATAAACCGGGTAAACAACCCGCCAGATTATGAGATTACAGATGCAGACAGTATAACAGTGTTTATCCAGTTTAACCTGGGAATGCAGATGTTGAGTAACACACTTTACTGGTGTTGATAGCATGGATGCAATACATAGTTACTCATTAGGAAATATGGGTAAATTTAAATGCAGAAGAAATTACGTATACAAATACACATGATGGAATTATAATGAGGGAATCCGAGGTTATTATTTTGCATGTAAAAAGATGCTCTATATGATCAAACTTAGATCAAAAATAAGTCAGTTGCTTTTGGAAATGGGGAAAACAAAGTGCTTCAAACATGAAGGCAGTCCAGGCACTCCAAATATAAGAAAATGTGATGGTGAGGAAGGAAATCTTAAAAAGTAGCAGTGGCTAAATTATAAAAAAGCCAACATGTTTCAACCATTGTAGGTCTTCGTCAGGGCTTAGCTTAGCTCTGACAAAGACCTACACTGGTCAAAATAAATGTTGGCATAAGATACTGATGGAGTGATGGAAATTTAACTTATAATAAGAAACTAATATTCATGCATAAGCACACTGTTTGTTGCAATAAAACTTTGAAGGAGCAAGTCATAGGAATATAATTTGAATGGATGACTTAATACTTTTCCATTCGGTGTCTTATCCTAAGACAATTAGGGGCAGACAAACTTAAACGGCTTTTGCTGCAATGCCTTTTTTCTTGAAGGCCTTAACTTGTAACAGAATCTGTGGAGAAACTGAGTCAAGTCAGTCTCTTTGATGAAAAGGTAAAACTTACATTTTCTTTTGCTTCTTTATTAGACTCTAATCAAAACCAGAAAAGAACAGGCCACCGCTAAAAGCACTGAAAAAAAAGACTTTTCTCTCAAACTGATTGGTGTTGGGCGGCGCAACAACATCGTAACGACTTTGTCTAGAAACACACCTGTTCAGCTCATTACTGGGAGCCCCCTGCTGTGCTTAAGATCTAAGCAACCCATCTCCATAGTTATCAGACTGCCTGACCACCCGGGTGTTTTACTAAAGTCAGCTGCTCTGTCAACGTGCCTTCTTATTCCTGCCCACCCCCCTCCTGCCTTCTTTCCGGGGGCCCTTGACCTATATTTATCAATGTTCCACCTCCCAGCAGCCCCCATACCTCCAAATCTCTTGCTCTAGTCTCAGCCTCTTTATCCTTGGCCTGCCCCGGCTGCAGCCTTTGTCTGTCTTATCTCTTTGCTCTGCATCATTGATTTGGCATTGAGTTGTTTTGGCGAAGACATTCCACAGTGGATGAACGTATGCAGCGTAGCGCTGTTTAAGCTGTGTTTCTCAGTGGAAATGCGCCATAGTCCTTCAGGAGGTTTTTGTTATGAAATATTTGCCTATGGCCCAGTGTTCTAGAGTAGATCCATGGAACCCCACCCGCCCTGCACCTGGCTCACCCTCTGCTCTGTCTGTCCCACATACTCAGGCATGCCAAGAGAGCTAATCTTTCAGCCTTCCACTTTTTAGTTTCGGCATCACAAGTCCCTTTCATTCCTACTAATTTAATTAGTGTCAGAATAATTCAATTTTGGTGGTGGTAGACGCTACATAAAAATAAAAAACGTGTGCATTTGACTCAGCTGCCAGATATGCAATTAAAATAGCTTGCCATTTAATTCTGGCTTTTAACGGCCTCACAAAATGTGAGGTCAGATGTTTTGTAAATGTAGATGTAATATGGACTCTATGTGAACTACTTGGTGGAAAAAAAGAAAGAAAAGCAGCACCATCAACTTTGGAATGAACTCAGTGCCCGCATTACATCACAAAAATCAACATCAACATGCCAGGCTAAGGGTCAGGGGTCATAGGCCACAGACAGAGCAGATCAATAGCAGGGCCAAAAGGTCAGACGGTGGTTACTAAGGTCTAGAGACTATTCATTGGTTGCTAAGGGTGACACTGTCAGTCAAAGCCAGACATGCCAAAACAATAGAGCAAAGCTGCAAGGATGTGAGAGCATCTTCCTCCCATGCATTTCTTTGATCACTATGCACACAACAGAGAAAATAAGAGGAAAACAAGAGGCAAACAGTTCCTAAAAAGATATCATTTACAGCCTCATGTGTGAACGCACGGCATAACACCAGCAGTCCACATGGATTAACAGATCTGTTTTTTTCCCCTTTCTTTGTCTCTGCAGCCTTTCATCTCACAGTCAACTGAAGAGAGAGGAGAGACAGACAGAGAGAGAGAAAGAGACGGAGAGAGCAAGGCTCCCCAAGAGACTGACAAGCTGAGGTAGACGGACTGACCTACATCCTGCTACTCGCCTGGAGATGTAGGACACTTCTCCGCCAGCTCAGCTCAGTGCACTGCTTGCACACAAAATATTCAAAAACAAACAGCAAAAAAGGCATTTGAGGATTTCCCCCCAAAGAAATTTGTTTCGTTCCCCAACTTTTAAGGAATTGAAGTGTTTCTTCTCTGCAGAAACAAGAGCCTTCTGGTCCAATTTATCTGAGAGACTTTGAGGAGCCGAGACACTGAACAGTGACCAAGGAACCCCCCAGTGGACAAATGAGGGTTGCTAATGCAGAGTTTCAGCTGTTCTTGATCTTTTTGACTAATTTGGACACTTGAGTAATCCTATCCCCTTGAGGCGGAACTGCAGTGAACAGACTGACTTCAAACTTAAATACACCCAATGAGTTTAAACCGTGAAGAAGCAAAAAACCCAGAAGAATTTTTGACAGATCCTGGTACTTAGGAAGCTAACAGACTAAGAACTTTGAGAGAAAGCAATCAAACACACTTTATCACCACCCCCTCCTTCCCCTTGACCTCTGACCTAATTCCATCCCCAGTTGCCCTGGCAAGATTTCAAACTGGGTGCTGTTTGACAAGAATGGAAAGTCTGACTTCAGCTCTTAAAACATTAAACAAAAACTCAGGGAATAACTTAAACTGCCTTGAGGCCTTCACAAGTTACGAAGAGTCTCTCCCCTCACCCCAAGGGACAACAGCTCGCCTAGGGCGTCTCATTAAACCCAAACCCAACATGAGCTGTAGGCGAAAGCGCGAGTTCATCTCTGATGAGAAGAAGGATGCCTCCTATTGGGAGAAACGCCGCAAGAACAATGAAGCCGCCAAACGCTCCCGGGAGAAGCGCCGTCTCAATGACATGGTTTTGGAGAACCGTGTCATGGCCCTAAATGATGAAAATGTGAGGCTCAAGACAGAACTGCTTCAACTGAAGCTGCGCTTTGGCCTTATAAGCACCGCTTCCTACATGGAGAAAAGCCAGCAGATTGGTGGAGGAAGCAACACAGGGAATGGAGGCTCCTCTACCTCCTCCTCGGCTACTCATTATTATACCAGCGGTTACTCCAGCGGCTCTCAGGTGATGATGAACTCTGACTCTTCTGAGACAGAGCAGTCAGGTCGCAGTGAAGGTCACAGGCAGCTGGTGAAATACTCCCCACGTGGCTCCCTCTCTGACATGTCTGACGGCTCCTCCAGGGACAGTCCTGAGCCGCTTGGCTTTGAGATCAAGCAGGAAGGTGAGAGGCTGGAGATGGAAATTGCCAATGGCACCACCACCCAGATCATGTTCAATATCCACCGCGGCCTGGCCTCTGTACCCACTCACCACCAGATTCAGCAACACTCTCAGGAGCTGGAAACTGCCTTCCACAGCCAACAGCAGCAGCAGCACCTTCACAAGCAACAATCTCATCAGGAATCTGTTACTGCTATCAACACCATCAACCAGCCCGCCCCACACCCACCTGCTGCCCAGAGAAGTGTCATTCTGTACCGCTCTAGCAGTGCCTCCTATCCTGTGGAGTCCTTGTCTAGACCCCAGGATATGGATCTGCAGGCAGCACAGAAGCAGAGCAACAGCAATGGCCTGACATGTGCCAGCCGAATGCCCCAGTCCAGGGAGAGCATCCCGGTGAGCTCTACAGAGACACTGGCTGAGGTGACCAAACAGCTGGAGAGGAAGACATTAGACTCCCCTCCATATGAGCTCTCAGACAGCCGTAGTGAGGCAGGGGAGAGACAAGTGTACAGAGATTGTCAGCTTCCCCAGCAGCAGCAGCAGCAAGATAGTGGGTCTACGGCAGGTCTGGCTCCTGAGCTCATGCACAAACACGATGAGGGTGCTCCCCAGTCCCACCTGTACCACCATCTCCAGGAGCCTCATCACTCATACCTCAGTGCCCAAGACGAGGAGCCACCTGTGCTGACCTACGAGGGCGGGCCCAGGAATGAAGCTTACTACCAGGGCCTCTGCACCTCCTCCAGCAAGGACACCTCCTCCAGCGATGGCGATCCTCGCAGCTCTGACAAAGAGGCCTCCACCGATGACGACGAGTCCCCATCCTCCTCCTGCTCTGACACTGGCAGCTACCACAACCAACATCTGTTGGGCCTCCACCAGCGTGCCTCACCTCTGCCCTCCTCCCAGGGCTGCTCTCAAGCCCAGGGCAGGGATCCCCAGGGGGAGGTGAAGGGCACAGCATTACCCCACAAACTCAGACTCAAACACAGGGCCATGAGCACCAGCGGGAGCAGTGGCAGTGGTTCCGGCCAGGATTCCCCCACCACACCTCCATCTGCCACGCTGCCCCCCCTGCCCCAGCATCCCTACTTGGCCATCGTACCACAACAGAACATTAAGAGGGAGAGCCTGGGCCTAGTGGGGGTCTGCAAACAGGGAGCCTCAGGGGAGGGGACCAGGAAGGAGAATGGGAAAAAGGACCAAGGTGGACGACGAAACAAGAGGCGAGACTAGGTGATGTTCACTGTTAGAGCACACCAGAACATGAAGCTTTCTCTGATGCTCTATAAAGAAAAGACACTGTTTCTCCTCAATGAACCACCCTGCCATCATGCCTTTGCCCCATACTCACGTCCCTCCCTCAAGCCCTTGGGATAAGGAAACTGGACTTTCCTTCCTCCCCATCCCATGTCACCAAAACAGGGCTGGACTTCTTGGGGGGGCTGTAACATATATGTATATATTGTATAGATTTGTCATTTCTTACATCCTCTCCATACTTACAGAAGCACTTTTGTTTATGTAATGAGAGGAGGAATGGAACTGTCTGCTTTTCTACTTCAGTCATCCAACAATACTCAGCATTAGACTACATCAGCAAAAGCACATCTTTATCATTTCAATACAGAATGTAGTAAATCAAAAAATCTCAAGCTTTATCAATGTTACTAATTTGGTACATATCCAGCTGTAGACAAACATACACAAGTATGGCTAACTGCCTTAATCAAAATCAAATGCAAACGTATACTGGGGACATTCCCTTGACCAAAGAAGCAACAACAACTCTTACACTACAAATGTTAAGTTCCATCCCTCTTCCCGGACCCTACCTCTACCAACCCATACTCTCCTCAACCATCTCCATTATTTTGCAAAAGATCACCATCACCTTTATTTTTCAAGCACTTGGTTTGTATATTACTGTGATATATGAATATACGTATCTTATATAAATATATATTTTACAAAGAAAATTTGAAGAAAATTTCAACAAAAAATGTGACAAATCTACAATGGTAAAAGAGGATTTGGAAAGTCACCATTCTATTAATTATCACAATTACTGTACAGCCACATTGTGTCTACTGTTGCTACAGTACCCATTCAAAATGAAACGCCTCTCTTTTGATTGTTGAGCTTTAGCATTAATCACTTGTTAATGCCCTGTTTACAGAGAAATGGCCGTCCAGTTTGGAGAGCCAACAGCACTGAATGGAGAACATGTCGTTTCCTGAGGCAGGGGCCTCATTAAAATGTTTTGATCATTAAACTAAACCTTTAACCAGCCTTTAAATGTATGGTGGAATAGCATTCACCAGCTGCAGGCTATAAGCCTATAGTCAATTTGAGCTTTATCAACCATATCCCTTTGTTGTTACCATTCACTGGCCCAATGTATTTATTTCCCTGTTCTCTATACGCCCATCACTGCAGAAAAGCCCACAGGAACATAGACTATGAATGTGTACAGACCATCTAAAATACATACTGCAGCCCAGGTTTAACTCTAATGCAGGCATGGGATGCCTGGGGGCAAAAGCAGCAGAGGAATGGCTGTTCAAGTTATATTTATGTAAACACACATTGAGCTCTGAGGAGTGAAATGAAATACATTTTTGTGGTGTGACCAGGCATTGACCACATGGCCCTTGAGACTCTTATTAAAGCCCAGATATGAGATAATTTAATAAGGGAGGAATAAAAGCTACTGTAATATCCAAACCTCTCTACAACTCCAATTGGAACCAAGGTTGATTTTTTTCTAATTAAATTTAAAAAGATGGACAATCTGTACTTTGTCAATGAAAATAGGGATTTCCCTTGTTTCCTGTGTGCCTCAGTTATTCATTTCAGGGGATACTCATCCCCTTCCAATTGCAATTCTCACATCGGCGGTACTGAATTGCCTGCACTGGATCTGGAGGTTAAACAAGAGTCTATGTACCATGTTTGGCTTTTTGGCACTTGTGTATAAATGTAAAGTTCCCCTCCCTTGAACAACACTGTAATGTTTATTTCATCGGAAATCTTTTTTTTGTCAAGGTGTTGTTCTGTTTTTCTCTCTACTGTGTCTTTCTCCTATTGACTGTGATGACATGTATTTGCCTCATTCCTCCTCTCCCCCGACCTTTTTTCAATGTGTATTAATCAGTAATGTTTGTGGTTTTGCTGATGGTTTTATGAAAAAGACAAAAGGACAAAAAACAGTCAAGGATTGTGTGGTGTTTAGAGATGGGTGGTGGTTGGTCTGGTTGGTCAATACCATCGCTTCCTTTTGACATGAATATGTATGTAAAGACACTAATGTTCATCATGGAAGATGGGAGCATTTCAAGATTGAAAATGAAATAAAAAAGAATGTTGACCTCAACATATCATGAAAAAGACGTGCTTTCTCTCCATTCTTTTTCCACCGTCACAATGAAACTGATTTAAAGGTTAAACACATTTAAATAAACGGTCATAAAGTAGGTAGATGAATCATGGTGGAGATCTGGTTGCAAAACTGGGTTGAGTAATATTGCAGTGAAAATATATAACATGCATACTCAAAGTTTCATTTGAATAATTCTGCCTCATAATGAAAATACTACAAGACTGATATGTCTGAACAGTTGCATAATGATAACTGTTTAGCTTTTGTCCAAAACTCTTCGGTCGAAGCAGCAGTGGCTGCCAAAATGGCAATCACAGTCTGTAGGCAGCTGAGTGCAGCACATACAAGCTGGCAGGCTGGCTAGCAATCATCCAATCAATAGTGATCATGATCTACAAACCTCATGACAGAACCACCCGTTAGGTAATACATTACTCACTGATGGGCCTCAGAGCATGAATCACTATCAGCAACCCAGAAAACAGAACAAACGAGGGCCCCAGCACTATTACTAAACTTCAGCATGTCTCCTACATCCCTTGAGGACTGTTAATGTGTCACATTCTCCCTAGCCGTGTCCATACCCTGACATCTTGGTATTAGGATAGCTTGGAATTGATTTTACACAGTATTACACACACTCACCGCTGCACTTTAGCTATACGTGCATGACATTCCCAAGCTGTTGCACTGATCAGCACAGAAATGTGTCTTGGCCCAGTAAGAGTTACTGACACAGATGGTTACTGATTCAAGTAGCACATATCACACATGTACACCATGAGCATATGGCCTGACTATAACAACCAACTGCACTACGCACAAGATGCTGACAGCAGCCACACATCAATACAATCTATCAAGGACTTCTCTAAGGCCCTATTCAAATTAGAGTTAAATATAGCTGCTTTCACTCCTAATTTTAGTGCTGATTCTGCTTACAATCTATGTTACTGAATTTTTCAAAAAGAATAGTAACAGAAAGGCTAGTGGTACATTGTATGAACAAACCTCCTCACCCCTTCAGGGTCCTTACATGATAAAACATGGCAAAAAACAAAAGGAAAGGTAAAATATATAATAAATAGAAAAGATGTGACACTTATGAAAGTAAGAAATACAGTCTGCAATGAGAAGAAAATTGAGTGCGTCAGAGATACTGAGGACTCTTACTTATTCTTGACATTTAAACTGATCTCCATCAGTCCTTATGTGAGTCCAGAAAAATACCCAAGAGGCAGTGGCATCTTCCACGTTGCCTTTTAACCTGTTAAGCATAAATTTGTAGGATGCAGTCTCAACCACTGCATTTACCTAGTCTTTCAAGTCGAAAAATAATTCTGGAAGCTATGATCAAACAAACCATAATAACAGAAAATGCACTTTTTGATATATTTAGTATTTGAGATCTGTCGTCTAATAGAGGAGCCAGAGGAGATTACTGAGCCAAACCAGTTATTCAAAACCTTTCACCACTTTGACCCAGAACAATCTCACTAATGTACATTGCCATGTGCAATGTAGGAAGGCTCCTACCTCTGTTTTACACTTCTGACATATGTTGTCCTTCATCATTTTCATTCTATAAAGTCTTGTTGGAGTATGGTAACATCTATGTGTAATCTTATATTGTGCAAACTTCCTTCTCGCTTCCTTTACATATTTTCCACAATCTGCCACAATATTCAGCCATTTCTTTTGTTCAAGGTCTCTATTCAAGTCCCTCTGTCATAACAGCTTCACATTAGATGATTTGCCACTTAACAATTTGTAAAAAATGTTTGGCATTCCTGTGGCATATTCATATAATCCAAAATGTGATTTTCTGTAACAATCAGTGCAATTCTAAAAACCAGTGATAACTGGTAGTGCTGCTCCATACAGATAGCGACAAATGAAGCTGACACTAGTTAGTATGTAAATGAGCCTGGCTGTGCTTGTATGGGCAGGAATGGGACTTGACAACCAGTACAACCAGTGAAGTAACTGTGCAACACTCCCTGAACACTTCACCGGAAATACAAAAGAAATAGAAAAGGCAGATTACGGATCAACTTGGTCAGATACCAAATGAAAATTCTTGTGTAAGACTCTGGGCAGATGACACTATGACACAAAAAAATTAGATGGAAATAAACAAGTAATAAAGTAGTTCTATTTCTGTCTGGGGGAAAAAAGGCAGCCGTGTCAATTAACTGGAAAAGAAAGAAAAACATTCTATTACTTTAGCCAAATGAACAACCCTCATGACAGCAGCGAAAATGCAGAAGCGAGCGCTGTTACTTGTTCATGCATGCAAGTGTTCTCTGTCTTATAAATATACATGTTTGTTTGTGTGTGTGTGTGTGTGTGTGTGTGTGTGTGTGTGTGCAGACACACACAGAAGCACTCATGTTAATCAAATTCCATCAATACCTTGCTAGTTGGGTGGATAGTTAAACTTTAATCAAGCCACCAAAGTGTGACTGCAATATTAAA
>OMLB01007662.1:3317-22510 GCA_900302555.1 Myripristis jacobus | reverse complement strand
ACCTCCACTTGTAGGTTAGGCCCTGCGTCCCAAATCACATACTTCTACTTTTTACTTTTAGTATGTACTGCAGCTGCCCTTACAAAGTATGTAGTTTAGTATGAAATATGCATGTGAATGCATACTATTGGGACACACTACATACATCATCCCCGAAGTCTGACCCTCTTGCTCACTTCCGCCGCCGTCCGTAGCGCCACATTTGAATGTTGTTGTCAAAATGCCGGTGCTGTTTCATACTGCGCTGTCGTCTGTCATATTTCTGATCTGCTGTCTTCCTGTCTCTTCTGCTGTCACTGAGCGAGTTTTGTGCGATATGTGTGTTTTGTTGTCGTCCGTATGTGGGCGTGGCTTGTACACGCAACTCAGTCAGCGCGACGTAACGTCCGCTGCGCAAAGGATTGTGGGTCAGAATGGCCAGAGAAGCATGCTGAAATGCATACTGCGAAATCTGACCGGACGTAGTAGAACATCCTGGTAATCTTGGCATACTGCATCTGACATACTATGTATTGGGACATACTAAATCTTTTTTTCCCTACTAAATAGTATGGTAGTATGGGTATTGGAACAGAGGGAGGGTTAGAGAGCTCCCTGCCTTCATAGGTGACGGCAGTTAGGGCCTGTGTTTTGTGTAGCTGCCCTCTGTTTCAGTCTGTCTCATGGGATGTCCTTTTAACCCTGTTGTAAACCTGAACCAACTGATTTCTTTTATTCTGTTTAGTTCTGCCTCTTTTCACCTAGGCAGCGGGAAGACCTGCGGGGAGTACTCGTGGGACACCCCTGTCCTTGCATGCACTGTGTGTTTAATTTTGTCTTTCACTCACTGTAGTACACAGTGCAGTGTAGTTGCTGTGATAGAGTGCAGATGGAGTGGTCTTTCCTGGGTCTGCGATAACATCTCCCTGCAGTGGACACCCTGCCTTTTTCTTAGCCAGCCAGTAGCGCATATTTTAATGTGTATGTTCTGGTTATTGAAGTCAGTTGGCATTTCAGCTGTTCTTAGCTTTTGTAAAATAAAGATTCTTGACCTAAGGTTGTCCCTGTTTTCTTCTTCAGGTCCATCCTCAGCTCTATCTTTATTTTTATAATACATTTTCTCTCCTGCTCTTTTTGTTTGTGTCCACACTTAAATAAGTATTAACCCCCTGGCGCATAGTGGTCACTACAGTGGACAGCTTAAAAGACAGTTTAAAAGTCATTTTCTCCTAAATGCAATGGTTTCTATGGTGGAATTGCATATCAGCTGTTAGAGTGCTCTCTGCTGCTCCCCTACATTGAGGTTTATGCAGAGAGTCAGTTCTTGTTGCTGAAAACATATTAATACTAGTAGAATGACATGGTAATACCAGTCCTGCGTCCTGAAAGAAGTATGGAGACTCACAGAAATATTCATGCCCTAAGAAGTGTAAAAACACATAAGAAAAAAATCTGGACGCAGGCTTTCATAATTCATGCATCAGAGGGTTAAATTAGTGTAAGTGTTAAAAGTATTAATACAAATGTGTGCAGTCTCAAACAAAACATGCAAACATGTAAAATGACTACATTTCTTTTACAGTGTCTAATCATTAAATACAGACACATGGCAGATGGATTTTCAGATGGTCAAATGATAATGCCTTCCCCCTTTTTTTCTGCTCTAACAGTAGATGATTGTTCATGTAAGTGAGATGTGCATCGTTTTATCAGACTCTGGACAAGTGAGATTCCCATGCATTACAGTGTCAGTGGCTGTCATCACCTGATATTAGATTTACATAATTACACTGCTGGGGCTTTACTGTGTGTTTCGTTTGGGTGTGGATGGGGGTTTTTATGCCTTAATCATCTGGTCTTCTCAGAAGTAAATAATGAAAGCCATTTTCACAGAGTGCATCAGCATGCATGTGTGGGTGTGTGAGTGGACATGTGTTTGTTTTCCTACTTGTTTGTTGCCGTGGTGCTTTGACATGCAGACACTCTCATCATAGATGATGCCCTGCATGTTTGTATGGTTTGTGTAATAGTTTATTTATGCCATGTGCTGCATGTTCCAGTTCCCAGGATGTTACAGTAGCCTTGCTGAGTTGAGGTACAAGACCTTAGAGTTTCTTTTTCATGTCAAGTTATTTTACAGTGGGAGGTTAAGATAAGCTCAAAAATGTGTTTATCTGATTGCTGTCAACTTTTGTGGTGACCATATCTATCCTTAAACATACGTGCAACATTTCTTAGCATTGTAAAAGAAATGGAGCTTTGCTGTTGCCAGCCAGCATCAAAGTCACAGCAGTGAATGCACATCAAGATGTCACCACTACCCTCTACCAAATTTCCCTCATACACAGTGCTTAAATTATGCCAAAGCACATCTGCTCATTAAATAATAGAGGGAACTTAATATTTACATCCACAGTAATAATTTTATCTTGAACCAATTAAGACAATACTCCACTGCTGAATTTGTCATGCAAACATGTGTATCTGAATATCTTAATTATAATAAGGTCATAATCAGAGTAAGTGTTTTCTGATCACCACCACTGCTCATTCTTTTGATGGGGCATGAAAACGCCTTCATAAGATTTCCTTTTAATCCGCACATATATTAATGTGACCAGTCACAGACAAGAAAGGCGAAGAGTGTTGGGAGAGTTGGCTTTTATATCAGTCCCTTTAGACCTGCTTTCTGTAAATGAACACATGTAAACTGGGTTACAAGAGAAACTATTTTAATGTTGTCACTGACATATTGCCTTCAGATGATTTCCCCCAGTAACTGGGCTATTTGTGAACGTGAACATTTGCTCTGGGTCCTGCACAGCAGTGCAGTTGAGCAACATTTTGCAGCTGAAAAGGGAGCAAAATTTTCCAGGCTTGTTTTCACTTGAAAGAGCTGCCATGCAGCAGCTGTGTAGCAATGCTTAAAGCTTGCACTTCATCAGTAACTATTGAAGACTTGCTGTTTACACACACAGCCTACAGTGTATTTGTGCCTATGTATGGATCATGTTCTGTAATAACTCAATAAGTATTGCACCAGCTGCCCCTGTCTCCTCCCTCTCTGATGCCCGCCTAGAATCAAGGTTCTGGGTGTACTTGACGCACTGGTCCTACCCCTGGCTGCCATCTTGTCTGTCCTCATCACCAGACAGGAAGTGATCTCACTACCCAAACCCTGAGAGGAGCAAGAGCCAGTTTTTCCATCTGCTCTGACTCGCTTTGGGATTTTTTTTCCTTCAGTTTCAGTTGCTACTGGCAACAGCTGTTGTCGTGCAAACATCTCGAACATACATGAACAAATGAACCGGTTGTACTCCATGACCTGAACCCTCTACTCTCTCCTTGAACTAACCCCAAAACATGGTTTCTTTTAAAAGCATGTCATAACAAGGATACAAGTACAGGAACACACACACACACACACACACACACACACATTTAGCACTGTAAAGTTTAGAGTGTACAGTTGGTCAGGATGAGCTGTGTTCTGCTCCATAAGAGCCAATGAGACCGTTGTGTGCTGCCCAGACAAACACAGAATTTGCCTTTGATTATAAGGATATGTCAAATGTGCTGGAAGTACTATTACCATGATTTACTGTGTGATGTTAGTTCAACTTGTAGAAATCAATCAAGTCTATCAAAGAAAAGCATGGTAACTTAACTTTTAAGCACTCGCTTGTGTATTACTAGGAATTTTTGACACCCTGCCCTGTGGTCAACCTCATCCTTCCGAGGAAGTCTGACAGTACATGTAAATCTCTGACACATCACTGCGCTTTGTAAGTGAGAACATCCACCCACATACATGTGCACACATGATACTGGTATCAGCACACACACATGCACACATACAGCACAGGAATTTATGCAGATGGTTGCACAGATGCATGCACGTATTCATACCCACACCCAAAGGCCAAACACATCCTTCCGTTTTACTCTTTTGTCCTTATGAGGAGCTGCAACTCACTGCATGCATGCCTTTCTCCCCTGTGAACCCTCATCACTGTATACTGTGACCCTAGCCTAAAAGGGATGGTAAATCCAGTTAAAAGCATGGATTTTCTTTATAATGTCTTCTCAAGTCTTTTTTTTTTTTTTTTTTTTTTTGAGTTTCAGGGGCTGCATTTTCTGCAGTAATCCATTCCTGCAGGGCTGGTTGGGCTTTAGATCTCCTTGTAGGGTAACAAGAGTATTGTCTTGGCCTCTGAGACCAACCAGCTGTCCAGCAAGTGAAAATACAGTTAGGTCCATATGTTGGACAGTGAACCCTCAATATGCGATCCAAAGAGGTGTCTAGGTGAGGAAGGCCATCATTAGGCTAAAAAGGCAAATAAAATCTATCAGACAGATAGCAACAACTTTAGGAGTAGCTAAATCAACGGCTTGGTAAATCCTGAAAAAGAAGGAATGCACTGACAAGCTCAGCAACACCAAAAGGCCTGGAAGAAAATAGAAGACATCTAAAGTGTAGCAGAGTCTTGAAGCAGCATGAACACTAGCAGGACTTTGGCTCTGTTAGACCCAAATGGAGCAGAAACTTCATTCATGTCATTAGTTACACTGGTGTTTCATGTCAAAATGACTGAAAAGGGTATACAGTGGATTGACCCCACTCTTGTAGCTTTTAAATCCCAGCAATCCTCAGCTCAGGACTCAGGACTGAACTGAACACTAAACTGAACAAAATAACCCTAAACTAAAATTAATCCTAATGCTAATCTGAACCATAAACACTAAATTTAAAGCCTAAACTCAAACTAACTTTCACCCTTTGCTGTTCACATCATTTTTCTGAACGACTAAAATTGAAATCACAATGGTAATCAATTATTAGCCTGGATGGGTTTTGTAAAATTCTACCTTTTAGACCACAAGATGGCAGCATCCACAGCCATCCTGTTACAGGAAAACATCACTGCCTTGGAAAATGAGGGGCGGTTTCCAGAAGAGGAGGAGAGTGGGGCTGAGCAATGAGGGAGGGCTGGAGAGAGGGAATGGGAATGAGATGAGAGGTGAAGAAAAAGAGAGCGAGAGGAGGAGAGAGCGAGTGACATGTTGAGAAAATGGGCAGAGAGTCTGTCATGCTGTCACCTCTGAGGAGCCATCGAGCTAGCCTGTGTTTGGCAAGTAAGACTTTACTCCTCCTTTCTCTGTTTCTCACTCTTTTTTTCTCTCTCTCTCTCATTCTGCCAATCTGCCTTGAGTTCTTCATTCTTTCCTCCCTCTCTCCTTCGCTCTCTCTTATGTTCCTCTCTCCTCTGCTCTTTGTCTTTTCCCCTCCTCCTCTCTCCCTGACTCTCTCTCGCTCTCTCTCTCCCTCTCTCTCTTTCTCTCTCTCTCTCCTTCTCTCTATGTTGTCAGACAGGCAGATGAGGTTTTCCACTGGACCAGCAGACGGATGTGGAAGCTGCTGCATGAAGAGGAGGCCGGCCAGATCTGCCTGAAGCCAGATGGCAACAGGATGCCGCCTTAACCTACACTGCAGTCTGTGTGAGTACAAACTCCAATATTTGCACATTTTTTCCTCTCAGTTTTCGGCTGTGATATCCTCTACTGCCGATATTTCACATCCCCTGCATACACGCTGCTTATTTACATATTTCACTTTAATTTTCCATTGATATCTTTTACCTAATGATGCAGCCTTCTTATGCAGACACCAATTGACCTTATTCACAAAGCAGCATATCTGAATGTTTAGTGGTAAATTCCAGCCAGAAGAACTGCTTTGTCCTGTTGCAAACCCTTTCACAGATTCCTGACTAGAAAATGTAAGAGAAACAAATGGATCTAAACAATACAGAGGCATAGCTTCACACACAAAGGTACAGTTCACACAAAATATAAAATTCTCCCACTTATCCCGAATGTACAGAGCCCCTACAGGGACACGGGAAGGAAAAATATACATGTGGGAGAAAAAAAGGAGGGAAAAACTGAAATACCTTTGCGTTCTCCTGAGAAAGTTTTGCATTCTCTCATGAAACTTTGAGTTTTAAGACTTAGACTTAAGTACGTCACCTATACTTTAAACAATAAAGTGGCTTTCTCAGGAGAACACAAAGTTTTGTGAGGGAAAACACAAATGTTTTGCCAAGAGAGTGAAAAAGTTCTGCAAGCAAAGGTAAAAATTTTGCGAATTAATGCAAAATTCTTTGTCCTCCTTTTTTCCCTTTATGAATTTTTTTTCTGCCCTGTGTCCCTTTGGAGGCTCTGTACTAGTGCAGGCTATCCATCCAGATAGATTCTTTTTGATTTGACAAGAACCGTGGCTTATGCTGTGTATCCTTGTCATTGTTTTTGAAAGGAGCTGTCACTTTTGAGTTTTGTCCATGTTCATTTCTGAATGTTTGAGCTTCACAACCGCTAAATGAGCCCCATTATATTGTGGTGCCAGGAGACAGGGAAGGTCGCAGCAGACTGGAAACCTCGTCAAATCACACAGTACCTATCTGGATGGATAGACTGTACTAAGGGTAAGAAGGAAAATATCTGTTGCATTTTGGGTGAACTGCTCCTTTACTATATTTGGCCCATTATTTCTAGCTACCAGCGTCTAGCCACTACAGTTAGTTGGTTACTCTCTCAGGTGCTGTAACAGGCTACAGCAGACGTGTATGCTCATTATATTCAAACTGTGCCGACTGTTTGTGTGGGCCTTGGCCCAAAAAGTCCTTCACATGCACTGTGTTTCTGTAAGAAACCGTTTTTGGAAAATTAGGTTTTGTTCAGATACTAGCCATCAATATTAACAAGGAATGGTGTGGTGACTAGCCAGTTACGAGACTCTGGAGATTTGTTTTACAATGTAAAAAACTTGATTCTCCTGTACAGTCAATAAAAAATTGCCTGTGGTAGAATTGCAGGAGAAAAGCATGTAGGCAGGCTTCTACAGCTGCAGCTACTGCGTGCAAGTGTTTAGTGAGAGCCCCCATTAGTAAACATAGTAGATTTTAGACATTTCAGCATGTTTTGTGTTCATTTGAAGCATGTTTTGGGCCTGGGCATTAAGCTTTGTGTACATGTGCTCAGTGAAAGTAGAAAGAGCACAGTACAATTCGGAGGGCATTCTATATCTTGTTGACTCATAGGCCCTTAAAACATTTTTGTGCTTTATTTTTTTCAGGTTCTTTTCATTTGATTTATTGCCAGATGTGGCCTAGAGGCTGACAACTATTCAGTGTTTCACAACAAGAAAAAAAAGAAATTGGAGAGACATCAGAAAAAGAAGACATGATAATATATTTGTGACATAAATGTCATGACCCACTCCCAATGTTAACTCTTAGTAGGCTTATGTTACATATACAAATACACATTATATATATTATTATATATTGTACATGAAGTTTTTATGTTCAATTGCCCAGTATATTTGCTCTGTAGCTTAGCTATGAAGCTTTGTTTACATGTGTTTACTGACAGCCTCTCTATAAGTACACACTGTACAGACACTACTGAAGATACCGCCTTTACTGGCTCAGCAGTGTGTTTACTGACAGTTACTGCCAGATTACAGTAGTAACTACAGATCTTTTTGGGGATTTTTTTTATGTCATTAGATGTTGTACAGACAGTAAATATAGAGAACAGGGAGCAGGGGCAACATACAACAAAGCTCAGGAGTCAAACCTGTGACATGATGAGCACATGAATGAATGAATGAATGAATGTACTACACATAGAATTTTCCAAACACAGGTAAACACAGGTGTTACTAATGACATTAATGAAAGTTTTGGTCTAACAAACCCATTCCAGTGAGCCAGCGTGCACAACACCAGGACCCATGCTCTGTTAGACCTAAATTGAATGGAGCCTTAATTAATGTCATAAATAACATCTGTGTCAAAATGGCTGTTATGAAAAGGGTGTGTTACACACATGAAGGCCCCCTGTCCTCTGTCCCCTTCATTGGCCACCAAAACAACATGGTTATGGCTAGGAAAAAGTTTGTCGTCATGGTGAAGGTCATCATCGTGGTTAAGGTAGGAAAAACTTTGTCATCATTGGTGAAGGTCATCATCGTGGTTAAGGTAGGAAAAGGTTTGTCGTCATGTTTAAGGTTAGGAAATGTCATGGTTATGATTAGGAAACAATAGCTAATGTTTGCAAGTGAGCTGACACTAGTTAGCTACAAACAAACATGGCTCTTGCTTGACACAGGACTCGAACCACGGTCTGCAGAATGAAGTCCTGTTGATTGTGTCTTCCACCACCCAACCTTCCTCCTAACATGGCATTTTCCCTCGCTTTATACTACATCATGAAACCTGAAAACATGAACTTTCAACATATCTTTAATTTGCAGAAACCAAATGTCACCTTTTTTTCCTGGCAACTGGGCTGATAAAGATAAAGACCATAGATTTACATGAACCCAGAGCAAGAGTACAGGCTCAACACACATACTACAGAAGACCCAACCGAAAACCTAGCACCATAGATAGACTTTAGCCTACAAATGCTGCATCCTTACACTGATCCTCATATCTGAATGCAGCTCACACCCCAGTGCGACATGCCATGCTAAATATTATCATTTGTATCTACCTTCATACAAAACCACTACAGAATATGTCTATAAAAAATCATCACACCCACATAGCAAATAAGGCAAGCCCAATAAAACCCAATTTAAGCAACCATTTCGACAGCTAGATGATGACAGTGCTCCAGGTGAGGTGTTGTGAAGATGTCTGGTTTTGTACCTGTATGCATCTCCTGCAGTAACTGTATGCTGTAGCTCTTTGCTGCATGACCTAATGAGCTTGTTCATAGCAGATGGGGGTGGATGTTGAGTGTCCTTTGTTTTGAACGTATTCCTGTAATGCTTCAGGAATACAAAACAAAAATGTATACCATTGTATGGTAGCCAGTACAATGTCAGGATGGGTCTTGTACGCGGAAAAACCTTCATTGCTTAGGTGTAAGAATTTCGTAATTTAGTAAAACATGCAAACACACTTTTCCTGCACAATTCAACCACGTGTCACAGTCAATATAAAGAGTCAATATAAAATGCAGTGCAGAGGCCGGTAGAAGCTCAGTAATCTCTGTGATGGTCTTATTTGTTTTACAGTAATTACGCTAGTGTCTCCAAAGTAACCAAATACATTGAATACTGTGTGTGTACATTAGCACAACAGAAATATCTGCATTCTTCAGATATGGAGCCACAAACATCAGGATTTTTCCTTTTTTTTTTCATTTATATATAGTGTGTTGTAATGAAAGCGGCCATTTTTGTCTGTGTGAAGCTGCAGCTGGTGAGAGAGAGTGAGAGGGGAGAGAGACACAGAGAAGAGATGGGTGACATGGAAGAGGAGAGGGATTAAAACTGAGAAAGAGGGAGAGGTGGGGAGAGGAAGGGAGGATTAGGGTGGGTGCTTGTGGTGGAACATGATGTCAGAGGAATGTGGTGAGCCTCTCCTTTAACGAGCTGGAGCTGTCTGGAGCGGCAGCCACCTCGCTCTCTTTTTCACACACACACACACACACAGATGCACACAGATGCACACAGACACACGCATACACACGCACACACACGCACACAACTGGTCTAACTCCTTCCAACTCCCTGTATCTCTTTCTCTCTCATAAACACAAAGTCACAGACTCTCTCACTTCCCTGTTTCTCTTTGTTTCTTTCACCGTCTCACTCTCACACACAAACCCTTCCTCACTCCTTTGCAGTAGGAATCACTACTTAATTCACTTGCTATCAGATGCAATTAAAAGTGAGTTTGTTTTTCCAATATTTAATAATCCAATAAGAAAATGCATCAAATGATACAATCGCAAAATCAAAAAGATCACACTCATAGCCAATAAGCCCCGTCTATCACAGGTTGCAGGATGAGTTTTCAGCAGCATTCAGATTGACTGGTCTGTATTCATCTGTCTCTGTTATTCTCTCTTTCAGTTCCCAGTGCAGAGAGCCCCTGTATTATTGAATATTGACAATATGTCTCTCTCGTTTTCTCTTCTCATTCTACCTCTGCCGCGCTTGTTCTTTCTCCCAGCATCCGGTTTTGCAGCTGGAGCTTGTTGCAGGGATTACGGGGAGACAGAGGAAAGGAATGGAGCACAAAAACGGAGAGAGAGAGGACAGATAGAGAGTCGGGGAGGGGGAAAGGGAGTGAAGGACATAGACAGAGGAAGAGAGACAGAGGGAGAAAGAGGGCCCGACATATGGTGTGGGAGAGCCAGTAGGACAGTCAGAGGCAGGGAACAGCTCGAAGGAGGATGGATAATATTAGCAGTGAAGTAAGAGTGTTTTGGAGGGAGGATGTGTGTGGAGGGCAGGGGCTACTGGAAGCCAAGCATGCTGAAGTCAATTTTATTTATAGTAGCACAGGACACCAAATGTTTCAATTCACCAATGCTACCAATGCAAAACACCAATGCTAATGGTGATGCTGCACTAGTGAAATTTTTTTTACATTTCAGGAAAATTACCCCAAAATGGTTGACAAATACAAAGCATTAATATAAAAAAGTGGGGACAAAAAATTAACAGAAAACTACCCACAAATTTTAGATGTGCTGGGAATAATTGGGCACAAAGACATCAGTAAACATGCTCATAGTCAGTCAGAAACAAATAATATCTCCTGGTTGTGATCAGTATTTGTTGCAGTGTCATGGTTAAGTCAGTGTGAGCTTGAAAGTGAGATACATCATTTCCCCCCTGCATGGCCAAAAGATGTGTTTTACAAAAAAAAAATCTTAATGTCAGTGGATTAAGTGGATTATGCTGCTTTTTTTTCCACTTTTCTGCCTGTATCAATAGTTGAAGCATATTTCAATCCAAGGTAGCGATTCCAGGACATGGTTTCCATGTAACATTCTCTGAAGTGGCCTTTTAGTGAAATCTGGAAAAAAAGTCAGGGAACATTTCTATAAATGATGCCCCCTGTGACTAGTAAACAGGCTGCAGAGAGAAAGAGGAAGTGCTTCCTCTCAGTACACAGATTGAGTAATAACACTGGAGTTGAGTGTGTCGAAATACCAGCTGCAAATAGAATAAAGTTTTATGAACCTACACTGCATACCCCCTGCAGACAGTTACTGTGCATTCAGTGCACATATGCATATTATGTGTATTATGTACACTTTCATATTACCTGATTATTTAGTAGCATTTTGCCATTTTTTTTTATTGGTTACTTGTTGTATTGCTTTCTTTACACTGCTTGTGATTTTGTTACTTTTGCTGGTGCATGGGTTAATTTCTCTACTGGGATCAATAGTGTTAACTTATATCATATTAATCTGACTAATCTTTTTAGTCTATGTCCCAACAATCTCAAATCCCCTGTTTTTTAGTTGGGAAAAAACTTGGGTTTTTTTTAAACAGGACATGATGTTTACATAAATTAACTCCTTAAAACATTGTTAGAGTGCACATAATAGCATCGTGCACCCACTGAGTCATAGCATAAATTACTCAAGGTTACGTGTTTCTGCATCATACCTTAAACCAGACAAACATTAGTGTAACTGGCTTGCCACTGCTCTGCCACAGCTTTAAATGGTTTCAAGGCAAATAAGAAAGAGCCACTTTATTTAAGCTAGAAAAATAACTCATATATCCCAACGCTAGGGTCTTGAACGTTCTTGTTTTGTATACAGTTAACGAGAGTGTGACATTGACAGATGACACTGTGTTAATTAAGTGAAGTGGTCTTAATGAAAAGGAAGGCTACATTTGAACCGTATGAGACGGTTGATATCTTTGTGTGGTGTATAGCTGCTGTTCAAAGAAACAATGGCAGGCTGATAAATCGAGTCAATTCTGTTAATCAGCCAGGCACAAGGACTTGAAAATGAGCATAACTATCATAACCTGTGATGTAAAATAGTTTCTTTGGCACCAGACCCATCTGGTGGATTTATTTCCAGACATGTTTTCAGACTACCAAGTGCATTTGTCCAGCCACTCTGCCAATCTTAACATCGGAAAGTCCTTTCTTCCTTCAGAGAAAAAGCAAAGGGGAAAAAAGTTGACTCTGGAAGCTTATTCATCCCACTTTCCTGTAAGGGAAAAGAAAGAAGGCAGTGTTTCGTTTTCCCTGTGTGTCTTAATATGGCCGGCTGCTGCCTTTTTCACCACAGCGCAGTGTGGCGTAGGCACTTTGATGGACAGCCGTGTGCCATACGCAGTAGCCCGGGGCCTGGAAGGACCTCTCCCCAAGTGGGAGAGCAAAAAATAAGTGGCTTAATTACGTGTGTGAGAGCCAGGGCTGGACTGGAAATAAAGAGCTGGATTCAGTCGCAAAGCAGAAGCAGGTTACTATAGGACAGACTGAGAGAGTTTCTTTGTGTCTCATGTGGACTTTTGCTTAAAGGACAGGAAAGAACTGGAGTGAGTCACAGAGAAGAAGGTGTCTGATACTGCTGCTTCTGATTGTGAAATTCTCAGTAATTCACAACACGAAATTCACAGAACTTTTGTTCACTTGTGTCTATCTGTCTGTCTATCGATACTAAGATTCTTCTTCTATCTGTTTACAGGTTCAGCCATCTTTCTATACCCCTGTATCTCCACTTGGTGAAGATGCAGTCCGTTTGATTTTCGTGGAGATGTTTCTAAACAGGACCTCCTCCGCCCTGTTTCCGTGGTTACTGTGGCTGCTGTTCCTCCCGACCCCTGCCACTGCGACAACAGGCTCCACCCCTACCTCCGCCGCCTCACCGCCAGCCAATACCACGCTGCTGTTCGACAGCGGCGCCCCTGGTCACAGCCTGAGGAATTGCAGCTGCTCCACCCCCATCCAAGAGTGCGACGAGGCCCTGGCGAACTTACTGTGCAGCTGCCGCACTGTCCCGCGCTCGGCACTGCCCCCTGCTGGGCTGAGAGAGCCTGAATCGCTTATTGTCTGGCTGAAGGAGACCTGGATCCTCGAGGAGCTGCTCAACAGGAGCATGATTGGTCATTTGCACCTGTCATTTTGTGGAATAAACCCACTGGACAGCCAATACTTGGCTCTAATAGGACTGCGGACCCTGAGGATCCACAGTGCAGTCCCAGGAGCCCCGCACCCCAACCAGAAAATTACAGTGGCCCCTGCAGCAGGAGCTGAGGTGGAGCTCGAGCCCCTGTCCTCCTCTGCCTCTACCTCCTCCTCCTCCTCCTCCTCCTCCCCGCCTTCATCCTCCATCTTCCACATGACTTTTCTGGATGTAGCAGCACTTAACGGGCTCTCTGCCCTAAAGGCGTACAGTGTGGTTGGGCCACCGATGTCCACCCTCTCCCAGCACTTCCCCCACTTGCCTGTAGCCATTCCTCTGCCATCCTCGGCTCCCCACAATGATCCCACAGAGCCCGGTGAGCAGGCTGCAGAGCCTCAGTACAACTGCATTCTCACCTTTGTCTACTAACTCCAGGTGAGGGCTTTTTCATCAAGGCCATCATCAACGCTGCACTGCAAGTCACGCATGGCGCACGGGAATTATTTACTATGCAGCTGGATACTCGTCATCATGTGAAGAAAAATTGCCTTTCGTAAAGGAAACGTTTCACATCTGACGTGTTCTGTGTGGAATATAATGACAGTAATAACAGTACTGTTACGCTGACCTGCAGTGCCTCAAAGAGAGATTGATGTTTTTCTCAGTTCTATGCATTGACTTCACAGACACTGTCAGTGGCACACTTTTCACACTAGTGTTGCACTATTACTGCATCTCTTCACCTCCAAAAGGAATAGCCTGAAATTCCTGCATCAGTAATGCAGGTTGGATACAAGGCATGAGTTGCTCTTAAATGCTAACCAGAAGGCTAACAACCCTGATTCAGACATCACACCTGCTCCAGTTTGAGGTGATGCCTTTGGTGTTACTGTATCCCAAATGATAAGCTACTGGAACTGCTACAAATTAGAGCTTCAACCAGATTGCATGCACTGACAAAGTATTCCAGATACCAACTCTCAGCCTGGTTACAGTTGCATTTGGGACAATGCATATACGCATTCTGTTAACAAATATCATTGTACACATGAATATGCAGAATATTCTGGCTATTATAATGGAAAACAGAGACATACAATCGGTAAGATAAAGGGTTTACATGTCTTAGTATCAATTTTAATTTTGGCAGATGCCAGCTATCATATCAGGATTTCTAATTATCAGGATGAGAGCTAATTGCATTTACCTGTGCTAACTCTTATATGGAGTACTTAACTGTTCTGAATAGCACTAGACTGCCAAATGCTTGGAAAGAACACGCATTGTGTTTCTCTCAACCCAACCAGTAGATGGATGCCACATTAGCTATGGTTAGACTTGTTGTTTTAGCATGATTTTTTTTAGATTTGATTCTAAAGATTTGATAGAAAAATGAGGAAAACTGATTTTTTTTTGTGTGTCCAGACCTGTTGGTGAAAGCTTCCCAGTGACATCAAATGATATGTAATAACTGAGAAAGAATGGAAACTGTAGCCATACGCTGTTCAGCCAGGCAAAACTCTGACATGTCATCTGCTAGAGTAATATCTGAGGCAATCCCTGCGCCTGTTCTCAGAGAGGGACGAGACGTTCCAGATCATGTTCACAGCTGCCAAGTGTGTTTGGTCTTTATCCTCCACTCCCATGCAGGTGTTGTCAGATATATTAGGGCAGCAGGATAGAGTGCTGGTTCGACTGGAAGGCCGGGTTTAAAGCCCTCATGCTTGCAGCCGCGCTGCTCGGGTGTCCTGAAGCGACGCTGGGACCCAGGTTCTTACAAGGGCAAGCATTTATCTCTGATTTATTAGCATTTCCAGACGAGATTAAAAAATCATTGTCTGTGGGAGGAATGAATGGTGACTTCTTAATTCCTTCAAAATAATTTGATATTTGTATGTGCAAATGTGCATGAAAAAGGAATATTTTTCAGGCATTTCTATATCCTGAGCTGGATCTGTGTTGTTCTAAAAAACAAATAGCTAATGGCTAAGTGGTTAGCCACCCAGCTGCAGTGACTATCCTCTTCTTACTACTTTTGTTGTCGTCCTTCAACAAAGATAACAGAACAGCCAGCTCTGATGTTAGCAGTGTTAGCTTTTTGTTAGAAAAATAATCAGCTGGGTTGTGAAAGTGGCAGCAGAACTCAGTGGATCAAGTCTTATTTTAGAGAGAAACATGCAGATAAAAACATACAAGGCTTAGACTCCAGCTTAAATCACAGATTGTGACAAGGAATTAAAATGAAAACCCCACAAATTTTTACTATAGAGAAAATGCATTAGATCTGGAATTCCAGTATAGGAAGTTCCAGATTCCAAATTCCAAATTCCAAATTCCAATACAGAACTCAAGTATAGGATTATCATGCTAATCACTAAGCCTAACCCCATCCACTAATGAAGCCTCTTTGTGCTTGTGATGGTCATAAAATTATAGGACATCTTATTACTTTGCTCACATTATGCATCTTGTACAAGAAGTCATATTTAAATTGAAGGGCGTAGCTTCTCAGAATGGCTGCTATAGTATCTGAATGACTCATCTTATGTGTTCTACAACCATCAAACAGGCTGTGGGGTCCAGCACTGTGCAGTCCAGCTCAGAGCAGAGAAGTTACTGGACAGTGCGCAGGTGCCACGCCTGGTGGAGAACTCTTAAAGCTGAGGGACGCAACGCAGTGTAGGGGGCTATTTTGCTGCTGCAACATGATTTGCATTCATTGCTCTGCATTATTAGCTGAAGCAGCTGAGAGGCAAAAAATTCAGAGTCTGACGTCAGAGCGCGTGTAAGTGTGGATCTGAATCCACATTAGCTCCACAGGTGCTGTTGTGTAAGCTGTACTGTGCTATGACCTCCCATGTGGAGGGAAGAGAGTCAAAACACAAATTGCTCCTTTGGGGATCAGCAGAGTGTTTAGCAGCTGATTGCAGTATACATTAGCTGGAACGAATCCAGAGTGTTCAGATTGGGGTCAGGGCCCAAGGCTGAGCTGGATGATGATATTGTGTCTGGGAGGGAGCGCTGTGTGTTATGCTGCTTTACAAAAGATATTTAAAAGATACTTTGCAGTTGAAGCTATAAAGACAAGTGCCTTTGGAAAAAATGATGGAAAAAAGTATTGATACAAGGCACAAGGAAGCAGACAGGCTGCTAGATGGAGGAAGTCAGAGAGACAAGGACCATATTGGTCTGCTGTGGTATGAGCTGACGGAGAGGCGCAGTAGGCTCACTGTTATGAAGGCTGCACTCCGCTGCTGCGTTTTTCCAGCTGGTCTGCTCGCCCAGCCTTATTGAGTGCAGATGGCCTAATAAAACATGTTGTTTTGAAACAGGTTAAAATGGACGCCCAATGAATAGAGTCCTGGGGTTAGGATCTTCTCTCACCAGCCAATAAATCTCACTCTTCTTGGATCAAAACAGTGGAGCTGATTCTCAGTTGAATTGTATGAGTTGTACAGTTATTAACCCACTTAAAGCCAGACTTGGCAGGGGTAAACAGATGGAGGAGCAATGCGATACACAGTGGATGTGATTCAGTTCCTCTCCTGTCATGGATGTTGTGAAAGGGGCCTGGTTTGTCAGAAGTAAATCGGATGAAAATCACACATTATTCTGACATAATGAATTTCCCCAGGTTCTCGAATGGTTTGTATTTTTCGTGTGTGCTGTTGGAATCGCCTGTTTGGAGACACTTTAGCCAGATGAGAGTGGACTTGGAGGACAATTTGGAAGTAGCATGTGAAGAGGTGTTGGCAGCACTGAGAAAAGTCATTGTCTGGATATACAACAACATCTCCGTGCTTTTTTGTTGTCTTTCATGTTCTCTCTCTCTCTCTCTCGCTCTCTCTCTGTCTCTCTCTGGTTCCAGCTCATATCCTGAGAGAGACAGAGACACTGTTAGAGCTGCTCTCACAAACACAATCTGCAGCCAACACTTCTGTTCCGCAGATCATTCTAGGACTGAGCCGAGCTGTGTGTGTGTGTGTGTGTGTGTGTGTGTGTGCAAGGTAGTGTACGTGCCAGCATGCACATACAGGCATGCATGCATGGGTGTGTCTTTGCGTACGTGTGTTTATGTGCTTGCATTTCTCTTCATCGAACGCACTCAATGCATCACACACACTGCTCCCTGATGGAAGTTCATTCAGTTCACATGAGACAATCCCATCACCACCGTAGTCATTACTGCTCACTACGTTTCAGTGTTTTCATTAAAACGTTAAAACTGCTGTTGTAGTACTCTAATCAATAACCATACTTAGACACCATCATCTCAAGTCATAATTAATAATCCAGTTGCAAGAGGATTATTGATTCAGTGTGGTTAAGCCATATACTACAGTTTTGATCAGAGCTTGACATCCCTCATTTTTTCAGTTTGTCCAGTGGTTCTTGGAAGGGTTTCATCACCTAAAAGGTTGCAGATTTTTTAACCAGTTGTAGAGCATTTAATCCATTGTATAAATCAGTTTAAAAAATCACCTCTCCCAATGACAAGGATCAGAATTTTTTTTTAACAACCTTATGGTGTATAATGGATCCTACATTCTGGCACTGTAGGCACTTTCTGACCGTTTCTTTTCACTACTGCACTACATGGATATGAGAGTTGGTTACAGGGCGTTGGTGGTAATTTTTCAATACTAATACCCCTGAGTCCAGTTCTCAGTCACAACTCTACTCTGTGCCTTTCTTTACTGAATGAAAACACATTTTATTATGCAAAAGGGTGAATTATTTTCCTGTGTTACAGCTATGGATGCCATCTGGTTTAGTAAATACAGCCAGACCACACCAAATTGATTTCCTCGCTACAGCAGCGTATAAACAAGGAGCAAAACTTGAGTTTCTGTTGCAAGAGTTTAGCATTTTAAAGCTTTCCCGCTGCTTTCTGTGCACCTTTTCATGGCTTCAAATCACCTCTCATGCCACACAGAAAGACAGAAAGGTATTGTTCTGTGACTCCCACCCATAATACTGGCAGACACTGTGCTTCCTGGGCCTTTTTGCAGCCAGAGGTCTGCGTTTAGTCACTCCCATCTGGTGAACTGGCAATTACACACCTCCACAAAACCACCTTTAATGGTTTTCAGACAGGACGTTTAGAATAGCTCATCAGATTTGTTCCCATCATCACCCATCACAGAGTCTTTAAAAACTGCTGGAACATTCCGCCACCACCAAACCGGTGAAATGAGATCACTGGGTTTTTTGGTCTTGAGATCACTCTCTTGCGCTGATGCCTGAACCTTTTTTCTTTCTTTTGTTCTCTCCCTCTTGTTCTCTCTCTTTCTTAAGATATACATTACAGCACCTTAAGTACTTGTATCAGGGAATGTTATAATTCAAAAGTAAAATATTATGACTATTAATAACCCTAGGCTTTGTGCCTTGAGATCACTTGTACACATTGCTATTTGAATGGCAGATCTGAATATTCACGTCCTAGGACATGTTTGATGAGTCATCAGCGAATCATGTATTGTTTAAAGAACAGAGTGTGTATTTGGAAATGGATTGGCAAGTTTAATTTGTATATAATTTGGTTGTTTAAGCGGATTATATATATATATATAAAAAAAAAACAAAGAATAAAAAAAACTTAGTTGTTTATGATGAAAATGACGGTGTGGACTGTTCCTGTTGTCCACAAACTGTGCTGCTGTATAGTCTGTGGTAATAAAAAGCAATACAAGCGGCTGGCATGTGTTTTATCTTGTTCTTGATGAACAGTTAGTTATTACTGACTCTGTGCCCTCCTCTCCACAGGCCTGCCCTTGTTCCCTACTTTGCATATGTATCTTGACAGGAGGCCTATTTTCAATCTCTATTGGCTGTCATAATCACATCCTTTGTGGTGGAGACATGTAGCACAACTCCAGATACAATGCAAATATCACAGAAAAACAATAACAGCGGATAGGGATACATAAAGGTAAGGATTAATTAAAAGTATGTCAAATGAAGTAGCATCAAACATCAAGCTGATGTCAGTCAAATGAAGCTACGGTTTTTGAAATGGCTGACTGGAAGTTATAATTTATTTCTTTTAAAAAAATGAATAAATAAATATCTGTACATCTCTCTCCATACAAAATACTGAATTCTACAGGCATATTGTTATTAATATCATAACATACTTTGCTGTACAGACACAGTTACCTCCATTATTCCATTTTTATTTATTTATTCATTTAATTTATTTTCATTTATTTATTTATTTAGTCAGTTAGTTAGTTAGTTAGTTG
>OMLB01007661.1:2581-30081 GCA_900302555.1 Myripristis jacobus | reverse complement strand
TCAGATTAAGATATTTCCAGCAAACTCCACTGAAGAGATAGACAGAAAAAAATATGCAGTTACAGTATCTATAAAAATCAGTGGTAAATATCAGGTTTTAGTTTCACCATTTTTCACTGACAGTACTGCACAAGCAGAAATGGTACATGTAATAGAAGTACCAATTTCAACATCAGCCACAGCCACCCAAGGTATTAATGCACCAGAATGACAAAACATGTTGTGAGACAAGGGTGTGGGCTCTCACAGGTAGGCCACCACAAAAAAATATGTTGACATTTTACTTTTCTGCAGACCAAGGATGCACTGAAATGTTTTCAAGTGTTGTGATGGAGTGTAAAGCGAGTGACAAACACCACGTTAGATGGCAGGTGTGGTGGTGGGTGGCACAATCAGGGCTTTGCAGAAACGTTTCAGACATTTAATCGCATTTTGTTAGATTGCAGACATGTCAAATGGCACTTTATTCTGGTGACTGGGTAGGCACTCACTTTGTCTCAACTGGAATAAGTCCCACTCTTTTGCTCTCATTATGGTACAGCATCACTGTGGTTTTCTTCATTCACATGTAATCCATAGCTGTACGCAACAACTTCAGACATGTTCTTGGAAATACAAGAAATCACTAACTGGAAAAGCCACTTGTGGGAAAGAGGTTACAACAAAAACACTCATAAAAATACCTCCTAAAATGCACTGAATATCACATATTGTTGTGTATCTGAAGGTGGCTGCTGGTCTAATTTGATGTAAAAAAAAAAAAAAAAAAAAAAAAAAAAAGTGGTATGCATGGCAAATTAAGATGGTGTCGAGCATTCGCAAATTTAAGATTGCATAATAACCAGATGTGATTTAATTAATCTGATTTATGGAGGAAAAATCTCCCATCTGTTATATTTAGAAATTCTTTGGAGAAAATATTAATATTTTTCACAGATTTTTAGTAATTTGGGCAGATTTTTTCAAGTATAACAGGGTAAGTCACGACACATGCAGCAACAACGACACCACTCTAATTGATTTCCGTACTCTGATTTACAATACACTTTTCAAGATGTCTTCAGATTGATCCTGGCTTGAATATGCATTGGCCATGGTCAGTCTGAAGTGTAATACACAGAGAAATTCCCAATGCTAAGAGTCCTTTTAACAGCGCAGTGTAGCACATAAAGACAAACCCAAACAACTGGTGTTTTTCCAGATTGTGAGTCTCATGTCACCTCATTGAATTATTGACTTCCACAATAAAAGGAAGAAAACACAGCACAGGAAAGGCTGACTGACTAGGGGGCAGAGGAGAGGAGAAAATAAGACAGTATAGAGAACAAAACAGCTGGTCTCACGTTCAAAAGTTCAACAAAGCAAGACCTCAGGAGAAAAGGCTGGAGAGGCAACTTTTGATATGTATTTTTTATGCGATAATAAACCTGAGAGTCTTTTTTTTTGCAGCATTGTCAGTGACAGGTCGTCTCTGCCGTGGTGTTTTTGCACTTAATACTGCACTTGCCAATAGCAAGCACAGACCCTCCATTGTTTGTGTAACACTGGTGCAAGTAGTGGGAGAGCGGGGTTCTCACGGGGTGTACATTTTGGCAGATAGGAGATACTTGAGGAAAGTTGAGAATAGAGAAGAGGAATAAGGATGGGGGAGAGGATCAAAACAGAAAGCGAAAGAATGAAACACAGGCTGAGGCGGCAGAGAGTAAGTACAACACTTTAGTGTAATTCTGGGGTACTGGCACTTGAGCTTTTCAATTTTGTTTGACTTTATGCTTTCACTCCACGATATTTCAGAGGTAAATATTGTGCTTTTTACTTCAACACATTTATCTGATGGCTTTACTTGTACAGAGCTTCTACAGTCATTCTCCAGAATACATTTTTACATGCAAACCATACGATACGCTCATAAAATTACACATTTATTGAGTTTAAACCACTTAATACTACATGTATAGAGTTAAACTGCGCATCAACAATTTACCACTGAGAAGGAGCTTTCTTTACTTTTGAAAGTTACATAGGCTACAGTTCACTGTCCAATTCAGGCATTTTATTTTTACTAGAGTACTTTCCATTGTGGTATTGTTACTTTTACTTAAGTAAAGGTTTTGAGTACTGAGACAGGGGACATCTGTGCAGAGTAGATTTGCAGGCGCGTGGGGACGGAGGAGACAGCTGGCATCATGTTGAGACAGCAAAGGCCAGACGCACAGCACTGTTGAACAAAAACCAAGCTGTGGCCAGGTAGGTAATGGTGTGAGGGGAGACGGGGGAACAGAGGGAGAATGAGAGACAGAAACATATTGACGTGCTGAATGAGAGAGGGAGAGCGAGACCAGAGAGACTGTGTGTCGGGAATGTGTTGACAGGGCAGCATATATTAAAGGGACACATAGAACATTACTCAAGACAGGGCCGGGACCCAGGCTGACCTGAGTGACAAGGAGAGAAGACAGGACAGGAGGTGTGATGGAAAGAGGGTGAGAAAGAACAACACAGAGGTGGATGATATCTACATCTAGTACCACTTTCCAGCACTTGCTTTTCTTTTTTTTCTAATATGGATTCTTGCAAATGACTAAGCGAGTAATGTCTGAGTTGTCCCTTTGACTGTCGTACACACTGTTCTCATCACTGGTTCAATGGGGTAGTTGAGCAGCAGTGCTTAGTTCCACCAATATCCCCCCAAAAAGTTGTGGATTTCGGAAATATGTGCGCAGTGGTTAGGTATTGTGCCAAGAATGTACAAAAAGAGAAACGCATCTGCTTAAAGGAGCAACAAGTATTTAAAAGTAATAGGAAAAACTGGGATTTCATGGCCATATATTTGAGATACAACAACACCATCGCTGATATGTTCACTTATCATTCCACAAGAAAGGGTCCAACTTTTGGAGCACATACCAACAACAGCATGCGAGTAAGGAATGTATTAATACACAGCCTGGCATTGCGGTGGCATGCTGATGAATTTCTCCATACAAATGTTTTATAAAAAGCCATACATCTGCTTGCCATTAAGTGCATGTTATCAGTTGGTAACGATTATTTAATGCACAGTGGTGAGGGAGAGCTTATTGACTTGAGTGGTGTGACTGACAGATGGTGGTAACAGTCATGAATAAATACAGTGGCTGATGATGTGTGCGCACTAATGTCTTAATGTTTGGGTGCTGTACTGGGTTGGAGAAAAGCAAGCTCTTGTCTATGTGGCACTTAAATTGAATGTGTGCGTTGTGTGTGTCAGTTATGACTGTTATGTGTGGAGGCAGGACTGTGAGAGGATGAGGGTTAATTTAGGAAATGGGGAACCCACAGGGATCATGTTTCCATGGCGCAGCAATTACACATTGTAGCCCTGCAGGCTAATACCATGAATTTATCTCACTACACTACAATTTGTCATGATTGATGCTGTATGCAGCTAGTTAGTAATGAGCATACACAAAACAAGCATACACCCAAACTGCTCATTAGAAGCCAGCTTATGGAAAATCCCAGTAGAGCGAGTGATTACACAGTGTATACATCCCCACTTGCTGCTAATGTGAGCCGAGAGCTATAAAGGTTGGTGGAAACCATGAATTACATCAAAATCTATTTTAGTAGGCGTGGCTACTGACGGGTCTGGCATCTCACAGTGCATCAAAACAGTGTGTAAAGTGTGTGTGTGCCGTGAATCAAAGTGTTCGCTCAGAGCAGAGATGGTTCAGAAGTGAGACAGCGCAACTTGAGTCTTTTCCTGCATTGTGCCACATATTTTTAGCGCAGCTAGACATAAGACATACCAAAGAACAGATTATGAGCAACTTCCATGTCCCACGGTCACTGAAACAAATATTGGACCTGTTTTCCACGAGCCACAGCTCTTCCCAGCGTTCTGACTCTAAACTGGTATTTTGCAACAAATCAGGCAAATTGTTTCTTCGTTCCTTGATCTGCTTCAGCTAGCTGCTCTTTGTGGGCGTTCTCTGCTGCAGACGTTGTTTTGCTCAAATCTTCTGTATACCATTCAAGCTTGAATAACTCTGGTGAGATTTTTGAAGACATTTTTGTGTATTTCTGCTGTATAGAACAGTGACAGTATAGATAGATAGACAGTATAGATGCACAGGAAGCCAGGAGGGGGTGGGGGGCTAGATCAAACCCGGGCTGCTGCAACAGGTGAGCCGTCAAATTACATGCAGATTGTATGATACTGTAATATACAATAACACAAGGCTCACAATGCCCCTATGAAGGAAAATCATCATAAAACTTTAACTGGCCATCACGTTAGACGGAGAAGACAGGGTGGTGGTTTAGGGAGGGAGAAAAGCAGGGTGGAGCAGAGAAGATAGCTGAGCAGTGTGACAGAGTGGGGGTGAGACAGAAAAAGAAACAGACAGAGAGAGGAAGATAAGTGAGAGTAATAGGGTAATAGGGAAAGATGGGGATTAAAACACTCAAGTCAACATGGGGAAATGCATTTAACAGTTTCACATAGTCTTTTAAGCCTTTTGTCAGTAGTGATAACGATGTGCAAAAACAAGATGTATAACACTTCAGAATCATACCACATCTGTTTTTATTTCTTTATTTCTTTATTTGATCAGGTGTGTCTGTCTGTCTGTTTATCTGTTTTCCTGTCTGCCCACCTGTCTCTCTCCTCTGCTTAGCGAGCCGGCAGGATGGACAAAAGAGTTTAAATATTGATGCATCAGGAGAAATGTTGTAACTTTGTGGTATATTGTTTGTGTAACAGCATCATGTTTCATTCTCTTACTGAGTAATGATTTGCTGTCCATATTTATGTCTGCAGTTCATTGTTTATTGTTCTACATGCTGCATTTTTATTGAGTCGGCTCCATCGTATATGGCCTTATCTCTTATTTATATACTTGTCCTAAGCCGAGTTATTGATGGCCCCTTTTGGCTCGACCCTCCCTTTTCATGTTTTTTTTGTTTTGTTTTGTTTTGTTTTGTTTTGTTTTTGTTTTTGTTTTCCTGCGGTGGAATCTTATGAAGCTTTAAAGACTGGGCTTATATTTTCTCTTTTTCTGCTGTTTAATTTAATTATGCTTCCCCGCTTCCCCATGGTTGGGCTGAGGCCGAGAGTGGTTGATATTTCTCCCCCCAGTGTGTGTAGATCTAATCAACCTGAATAGCTTTCACCTGTGATAATTACTACTATATATAATGCCTGGGGCCCACCGCCATGCCGTATCTGATGACAGCCTCGGCCAAAATGTCAGACTTTATGAATAAATTGGGGTTGCGGTTGTTGTTTTCTCCTTTTTTTCCACAGAGGAAATACCATTACAACTTTGTTCTTTCTTTTCTTTGTTGTTTTTTTTAGCTGTTTCCCCTGGCCTGAAGTTAAGAGAGCAGGAGTAACCTCATACTCACACACTTCGTAATAAGCAGCTCCTCACTGCAGAAAACACCATCTTAACAACACAATCCTGACCTTTAGACTTGTCAGGCCTGAGTCAGTATTGTTCCTGTGTTGGCAGACACTTTCTGAAATTTCACTAATGATTAAATGACTTTTTCTTTTTTTTTTCTTTTTTTTTTAGAAATAGTGTTGAATATCTATCTATCTATCTATCTATCTATCTATCTATCTATCTATCTATCTATCTATCTATCTAACAGCTAGTTTCACTTTTCTTTCCCTTTCTCTCCTCTGCTCCTCGCCACTCGTCTCCTCTCTTTCTCTCTCCTCTCCTTCCCTCGTACTTCCACTCTCCTCTGTTTTGTCTATAAGCTTTGTTGATATTCATCAGATGAAATGAGGTGGAGAGACAACACTCCATTAATATCTCTCCTGAACATCTGCAGTGACATGCTGAAACATTAGCAATGACAGATGAGTTTGCTGATCTACATCAAGACTGACACGCCTTACTACTGTCTTGGTATTCTGTATTAACATCCGCCACTTTACAGACAAACAGATAAACAGCCTGGAAACAAATATCCAAACAGGCAAATATATGAACAGATGCTATTGTGCATGTTGTTCATTTCCAGTCCTGGGAGGATTGTGGAGGAAATGTATGTGTAGGAGTAAATGTTTGAAGGCAGCTTTTGCTTGTGTGTGTGTGTGTGTGTGTGTGTCTGCTTTGTTGCCTATTTGAAATGCACCATCGTGTGCAGGTGTCTTCCTGCCCTTCAGGGCCAATCAGATTGCACCATCTGCATTCACTATAGAGAAAGGGACAGAGCGAGATGATGGAGGTGCGACATACTGAGACAGCGAGAAACCGCCAAAGAAACATAAAGATCAAGAGACAGAAAGCATACAGAGAAAAGGAAAGAGCCTGAGATTAGAAAGTAAGAGAGGATGAGGTATAAATAGATGTCCGCCAGATCAAATAAAGATTTGATAGCTTGGTAAATGAGGAGAAATCCCTGTTGTCCTCAGCGCCGCATGTAAATAACTGCTCAACACGGTAAATCCCACCACGTTCATTTAATTAACTGTCCAGCGACTTCATCAGAAAAGCAAAATTGTTTGACTGGGAGGTTGCTTTTGATGGAGCATCCCCATTGTTATCTTCAGCAGCGAGGAGCAAAGAACTGCTGTTCCTGATGAATCCCACCAAAAATAAATTTTAAAAAATAAACACAAAGGCCTCTCTGTTTCAGGAAGAAATAGAGAAGCCAATTTATTATGAGGTTATTAAATAAACTATTTCTATTTAATAGAATTTCCCTCAGTAGCAATAATGAGAGACAGATGGCGTGATGAAGGTCAGGAAGTGAATCCAGACACAGTGGATTCACATTCTGTGGAAAGTTTTTATGTCACAGTAGTCCAAATGCTTTCTGACAGTTTTCCATCATGCAAAATAAAATATTGTGCCATTATCATAAACAGCCAGAATGGTTTGCCTATGTTCATATATTTAACACACACAAAGAGGAGTTGAAACTTGCATGCATAATTTTCACTCCAAAGGTAGGGATTGATAATAAAACAAATAAATAAACTGAAAAAAAGTGTTGACTCCAGAGGCAAAGTAGTGAAATACATGAAACCATGTTCAAATTTCTCTTTTTGCTCATTTACATAAAATTGCACAACTTTTTAAATAAGATATATCTTGTCCAAGCACCATTTGGCATGAGTATTTTTTTTTTCATTGCACCAACCTGCAGGCAGCACCCTCATCAGATGCATCAGGTTGCATGCTGTTTTATTACGCTGCTTAAGTCCTCTGCATTATAAGGGCATGACGTTAGGCCAGATAATGCAGATATGATGATGTGTCTACTTGTGTTGGAGGTACGTTAGGACATGGCTGCTGCTGGGTGTACACTGGAGACACTGGAGACATTGGAGACGCCATGTATCCACCAGTGAACACTATGAGACTCACTGTGATATTTCCTGTGTTATTGCAATTTAAAAATTTCAAGCATTAACTCTGATGTATATATGAGTCTAAATGTAGGGTATTTGCAGATGTTTCCATTTCCACAAATATAAGTAGAAAGGTCTGGAGCCAACCTGGCTCACCCACAGGAGTGCCAGCCAAACTGATGCCTCCCTCATGATTTGGCACCACTCCACTAAGCACAGTGTCTCCAATTATTGCAGCCAGACGCTCTTGATGGGGACTGAGCTTCGGGGTTCCCGTGCCCCCACCAGTGGCACCTACACTGCGCGGTGATACACTCTCTGGCATCTTACCACCATTCTTCTGTCGTTGCCTCTGAACCTACAGCGATGACTGCCTCGGTGACATGTTGCCACTCAGTAAGCTTTTCTGTCTTGTTTGTTATGCCTGCACCAAGGCCACCAAACAATATCTCTTTCCTCGCCTTTACGTCTCCCACAAGAACCTCAATTTCACACCCAGTGAAGTTTCTCTTCTTGGGCCTGTGCCCTGATTGTGCCATTTTCTCGCACAAATAAGCAAATTAACAAGCTCTTTTATATGCATATCAATATTCATAGAAGGTGTTTCATTGACCATATGTGGTAAATTGTGGGAGCTGACAGGGAGGAGGATGAGGCTCATGCACCTGCGTAACATTTCTCAGTGATCGTGATTTCTAAAATTGTCACCAGGTGTGCATACACACAGTTTTGTATTTCTTTGTAATTGTACATTTCCTCGTTGGTGTACTTGTAATCTTTTGAGTGAAGTCTTGATAAAGGCCCGTTTCCGCAACGTGTTATCATCATGCATACACAGTTATATAACATGCTAGCTGTATGTATATACTAGAACTAATCAAAATATGCAATACTTGAAATTATGACATAACAATACACACAATGTTACTATTCTGTGCGCCATACTCCCAGGTGAGAAAGTCAGAATGTCACAAAACGCTCAAACGTCATGCAAACGAGAGCCATAGAAAACATGTTGTCACAGATTTACAGGATGATAAGACATGCAGCAACATTCGCCAGCCACCTACTCTGACTTCTACTCGTCAAGTGGGCACCTTCCTTCACAGATGTGTCTTTGAAGTAGGTCCACAACACCTCAGGAGGGCTCAGCGGTGTGTTCCAGCGTCCTAGAAACATCCCACCCACTTTGCCCAGCCTCAGCAGAGCCGAGTCCACTGCACGTTGCTGTTAGCTGCGGATCTGCGATGACACACACCACCATCAGTAATCTGTGTCATTCCACAGCAAACACCAGCCAGAGAGCAGGTACTTTGGCCACCTCAGTCTGTGTACTGTTCTTAAGCTAAGTATGAGCTATCCCTCAAACATCAGCATCTCTGTGGAATAGAGTGGAATTGCAGCTGCTGAATCCTCTGGCTGTTTGAAGCAATGTCCGGAGACATATTGTTATACGCTGGCCTTTTTTGTAATAAGAAGAACTTACTATTTATGTAATATCATTGTTTTAATCTTTAGCTTTATAGACTTTTTCCACTTCCTGATTGTAATTTTATTTATTGATATATTCATTGTTGTGTGTTTGTTTCTGTTTTTGCTTTTGTTTTTGTTTTTTTCATTTTATTTTATTTCAATTTATTTTGCTGTTTTTATGCTATTTTATGTTATTGCACTGTAAAGTTTAATTTTTGTGAAGCACTTTATAACTGTGATTTATTTTTTTTTTTTTAATCATCATCTGCATTTTCAGTGTGCCATTTTCTGTGCATCCCATTCAGAAAATATAGGGCATTTACAGAAAGTAAGGATGCAATCACAGCTTGTGGGTTCTCTTGCCAGTCAGTCCAACATCATAAGAATAATATATGTAAATTATGCTTTAGAGTGGATATTAGGATATCTGAAGTGTGGGTCTAAAAAAAAAAAACATATGGAAACAGAGAGGAGGGGATCAGATGCTGTCTTTCATATGGGATGATTCTGATAACTTGTCAAGACACATTTGATGGCTGAATTTGCTCCATATTATAAATTCTGATATCCCCTAAGATACTGACATACAGTAGCTTTCTTGTATATAGCTGATGCCATGGCTTCTCTCGCAAACTAAGTGTGTGTTATGGATATTTGCTCAGGGCCTAAATGCACTGCATATTCTAAGTGACATCTACTTCATGTTAAATGCTACCCCCTCGCCCCCCACCCCTGACGCTCCCACAGTTCCCAGACTTCAGCTCATGTTTTACTTACTGTTGTCTACTTTAGTTTGCAGTTAAAACATGTAATGTATCTGCATTTTTTTCTCATATGTCCGCATTGTTTTGACGCCAACTGGGGCTGAATATGTTACATAGCATCACTGTGATACTGCATGATGCTCGCATATTACCGAGCCTCAAATATTTATGACTTAACAACTGGTATGCGAGCATTGTACCCAGCCCTCAAAATGTAATTTAACATTCTGCGCTGCTGTTGTTCTGTCAACAGGGATTCGATTTTACTTCTGCAGCTATGAGAGGTAGCTCAGCTTATAGCCTAAGGGTCAAGGAGAGTGGTACTGTAGACAGGCTAATGAGCTTCATTCCACAAATGCACTTTCATTTCCAGAGCTAGATGTTTAAATTTACTCGTAAAAAACAGGAATCAGTTAAATAAACAAAATAAAAAAAGGCCAGTGAATAAACTCAGCTTATACTGTAATTAGCTCAATAAAAATGTCCATTTATGTGAGATAGTTTTGTTGGAAAGTTTGGAATTTAATAAGTGTGGCGAGAGCTAACAGCATTGCACTCACTTACCTCAGATTCAGTGTTGCTCGCTCCTCAGGCATCCATGGCAAGGCTATATGAAATGCCAAATGTATTATGTCAACATTTCCAGCTGAATTTGATGCACAAGAAAATGTGCAAAATGACAAAGAAAGGAATACCTTTTTAGCTATGGTTCATATTATCAAAATAATGTATATACAGAAGAGTACTTTATACTGATTATACTATACGCTAATCAACACAGAACTACTCTGTGCTGCTTCTAATGTCTCTGCTCTCTAAATTTTTTTAAAATTTGTTGCAACAGTGCTAGCACTAGCTTGATTATTCTTGGGTCCAAATCAGTAAAAAAAAAAAAAACTGGACTGGAATCACAACACTTCAGCCCTCTTCAGCAAGAGACAGAGCAGACCGGATGTGATTCACAACATTATGGTGTCACAATGAAGCTGACCTTTGACTTTTTGGATATAAATTGTCATCACTTCATCATTTTATCCTATCACACTTTTGTGTGAAACTTGGTGATATTTACCGTATGTGTTCTTGAAAAAACCTGTTTTACGAGGTCATAGTGACCTTGGCCTTTGACCTTTGATCACCAAATTCTAATTAGTTCAGGTGAACGTTTGCGCCAGAGGTATCGCGTTTATGAGAAGGGGATGGACATGGGGTCACAGTGACCTTGACCTTTGACCTTTGATCTCCAAAATCAAATCAGTTCATCCTTGAGTCTAAGGGCAGGTTTGTGCCAAATTTGAAGAAATTCCCTCACTGCGTTCCTGAGATACTGGGTTCACAAGATTAGGACAGACGAATGGACATAATAAGCATCATGGTTCTGACCACAGGTGTTGCCAGCAGGGAGGCATAAAAACACAAAAATCCAGGGCACCTTTAAAGTCCCCATGAACTGATGTCACATGACTTCTACCTCCTGTAAAACAAAGTATCTTAAAGTTTGATATCATCCTGCACTAGTGGGTATAAATTAAAATTTCAACAAGTAAAACCTTCACAAATCTTGAAACGTCCTGTCTCATCCACCAATCCCTTCAAATAAAGTGTGTTTCTCCCTCAAACTGGTATCCCACTGGTTTTTACTTGTGAATGATCCGTCCCTGCACCATGTCCTGCCCCAATATCCTGTTTCAGCAGGAAATACATCAAATCAAGAAAGTAAGAGTCCATTTAAAGGGGTCTTTAAAAGTTTTTGACTCAACTGAAACTGTTGTAAGTGATGTAGCAAAGCCTCCATTGAAAATATGAAGAGACAAGATTTCAGATGGAGTTTCCTGCTGTTGGTGAACTGGAATCAATCAGTGTGGATTTTTTATATATAGAATCAATAGATCTCTGGTTATTTTTCACTATGGTTAAAAACATGCAGTGGTTAAGAGAAGCTGTGAGTCCTGGAGAGACAGAAAGTGTCAGATTCTAGCATCAACAAATGCACCTTTTGTTGTCAGTGGCTGCAGGCAAACTAGAGGCGTTAAATGGCATGTCAAAACAGTTTGACATGGCTCCCTGATACAGCTCACAACTGTTAAATGTTGGAAGGTCTACGCAAAGAACAAACTGCCACACTACAGTGTCTGGTATCCATAAAGTGCAGGAGAGATCAGCTGATCTTTTGTTTGTCTCCCTGGGCTGACACTTCAAATTTCCTGCATTTATTTTGCACTCGCGGGTGTCTTACGCGGTGCTTGATGTGTGTCCACCGAGGCTTCCTCTCTGGGCTTCCTGCTTTAAGCCCTTGTTTTGTGCTCACAACATGCCTCTTTCCAAACTTACCATTTTAGTTGTTATTTCAGCTTCATTGATTACAGTGCAGGCCTTAGTGCAGTGGTCACCTTTAAGGCATGAGTGTTTGCAGCACCAAGCTGTACTGTATAATGACCCCTATGCTGTATGTGCCAAATGGTAGCCTGAGGTCCCAAGCCGGGTCTCTGTTGGCTGTTTCAAGTGTACATTAAAAACTGGAGGAAAATGGGCCTTTGCCATCACGTCTTTGACTTTGAAATTACCTGCCTGAGCAGCTTAGGCTGGCTAAAGCAGTATAATACTCTAAATAACGTCTTAAAATTCACTTTTTATAGATTTCTCAGATATTTTATCCCCTTATTACATCTAATACACTCATAAAATCCCACCCCTCCCCAATCAATGATTTTGTGGACCATTTAAACCCCTTCAGATGGAATCAGAGCTCTTTGTAACTCTGCTTTAAACAGTGTTACATAAATGAGGACTCCTATCTAACAGCATAACAGCATACATGTGCCTTCCCTGTGCTGACCTTGCTGTGCTCAAGAAAATTTTTGCAGTTTTAATGAACAGCATACTGTGTGTGTGGTGGGAATCTGCTACCTAGCACTGTAGTTAAATCATGTTGAATACACAGCCCTAGCCCCTTTGTCCTGCCACCTGTGCTGCATTTTGTTTATACTGCTGCATTAAAGACAATTTATATAGTGCTAGCTCTCTGCCAAAGGTAATTTATATTGTTTTGTGTGAGAGAATGCATGAACCTAACTAGACTCTTCATCTAATCATAAATTCAGCACTGCACCAGGACTGGTCCAGCTCCACAACAGCTTGGGCTGGGGGACAGGTTGAAGATATGTCCTTGCCTGTGGGCAACAGACCAGTAAAAACAAGTAAAAACAAAATTGGTTTTACTGCATCACCATATTTTGGGGCTGGCTTGTCACCATATTTGTGCTGGCTTATCACATTCAATATTTGAGGGAGCACTGAATTGTGGGATAACAGCTGCTCAATTAAGCACCCAGATTCTTTAATCAGTGGTTGCTATGGTTTCCCTGGTGCTCTGTGGTCCATGTTCCATATGCTCTGTATCAGCAGCATGTGTTGTCTGGATTAGATGTCTGTGTGTGTTTGTAAGTGTGTGGGAATGTGTTTGTGCCCCCCTGTATGCATGTGTGGGTTCATACGTATCAAGCTGCATGCATGTGGCTGTTTAGATATCCAAGTTTGTTTGTTTTTTGTTGGTTTGTTTTTTGTCTCTTGAGAGAGACGCACTATGACACTTAATCTTGCCCACTTTTCTATTTGAATAGGAGCTTTATGTGAATGGGAAGGTTTGCCAAATGACTTCTGGACAGTCTGCTCCTATGTTAGCTGACGTGTGTACAGCTCTCTTGAGGACAGCCACAGTCAAGCTGTATATTTCCATTCAGTTTACACACAGAGTTCTGGTCTAATCAGTTGGGTAGATGCAGAGCACAGCCATGTTGATTGTGACATTTATGGTAGGTTAAAGGGCCAGTGTGACTAAATGAAAGCGACTTCCTGATGAAAATGCACTAGAGTCCTTGTTATGCCAAAAGAAACAGGCCTATGATCTAACAAATTAACAGATGTACATAAATCACACACAAATTTTGCATTCACATAGGAGTTAATATCTAGGAAGACCTGGTGTAAACAGTTGAATCAGAAGAAATATAGAAAACTACATAACTAGGACATGTATTACCATTCAAGTCAACATTTGAATTTGGTTATAGAATAAATGTACAGAAATTTGTGCACAGAGTAACGTGGCACAGGGACAACATCACTTGGCATGTATTGTAAAGATGCAGTGCATATGATAATACTAATACTCATACTACCACTACTACTGCTAATAATAATAAAAATAATGACAATAATGACACAGAAGGAACCACTCAAGCCCACATTCAGTAAAGTTTGCTCATGAAAAAGTGCACGCTGTATGAGAATGACCAAAAAAGAGGGGGTGAGGGGTCCTGGAGCACATAAGGACAGACAGTGCACCAAATAGGAATGGGGCATAGTAGTGGAAAGGGCATTAAAGTTGTGCTTACAATAAGTGACAAAGGGGGTTATTTGCAGTACAGTGGTCCGTTTATACGGGATAGAATGCCTGCAGGAAATGCTGTGAGCAAATATGTTCCTCATAGTAACATTTCAGTAAAATGTGTAAAGATTACAAGCAATTCTGCAGGAATGTGAGGACTGCAGCGATTATTGGGGTTTTCACAGGGTGAGTCTTATGCCGGGCACACACAACATCACTTGAGGCACAATTTAGCTGTCTCAGACAGGTTTTTGAGATCTGAGACAAAATCCCCATGTCGGAGCCAACTTGGTATGTGCGGCCATCACCGAAGCCCGTGGAGTTTGAGTGAGTCAGAGATATTGTCTGACCCAGTATTTGATTCATCTCAGGCATCCAGAGTATTTCAGACAAGTTTGAGTAACACTTAAAACAAGAAAAGTGTTTTAAAATAACAAGACTTTTATTTCAAAGGAAATTAAGGACTGTATGTACTGCAAAAAGAAAGCGTTTAAGTGCAGTGATTGTACAAAGTTATGATAAAAGTGCGAACAGAACTACATCACATGGTCAAGCAGGCAAGAAAACATGATAAAGAGGAAACTAAGAAAAAAACATGCAATCCATAAAGTAGAAAAGACTCTAACCAAAGACTAAAGGCTCATTTATGCTCAATTTTATGTATGTATATGGATACATACAAAGCCTTTTGTCCGTACTCTGCATTCATTTTGTCCGTATTTCTGCATGTTTTTAGGAAACGTACAGATACCAACAGAAAGGAGCAGCAAATCATGGGGGCAGTGTGACCAACAGCTCAATGACCTCCTCCACCATCGCCATGCTTGTTGTTGTCAGAGACTTTCAGCAGACCGTCAAAGGAATGTCTAGGTAGAGAGAATCTGTTTTAAGGTACAACAAAAGCATTTTTTCCCTTCAACTTCAGCTGCGGCAAAAACTCTATTGTCCCACTGTCCATCAAAGCCTGAATAGCAGGGAGGTGGGTTCAGAGAAATACCATGTAATATATGTACAGACGGCTGGCAAATTAAAGGGGCTCGATGAATGGTTTAATATGGATGAGAATGATCTAAATGGCCATCACAGTTACCACGTTTAGACCCAGTTATGGATTTGGAGATGTTGGACCAATGTGTTGTACAATGCTCCCCATCATCATCATCATCATCATCAAAACACCAAATGAGGGAATATCCTCTGGACAAATGATGCTCCATTCCTCCGGTTGAGTTCAGAGACTTGCAGAATCTGTAACAAGGTGCACTGAGGCTGTTCTGGCAGCTCATTGTGGCCCAACACCTTACTACACATGCTTTTTTTCCCGTTAATTTGTATGTACATTCTTTGTCGACATGTTCACACCTCTTTTTGCTGAGGTTCAGATCAGTGGAATAGTTGATACTTGGTTGCATTGTTCATTTGGCTACACACACAAACGCACCACCGTGCATGCTGGTTGTCTGTCAAACACTTAAAGAAATGTCCCCATCGGTGTTAAAATCAAACCTATATCCTATTTTATTTCTAACGTTAACCCCAACTCTAAGATTAACCCAGCAGGGAAGCATGCATTTTGAGGTGGAATTGCTTGAATAAATCTCCAGTGGAACTTCCAGTGCAATACAATAAATGTTGTCAGCACAACGGCCAGAGACTTCAACAGACAGCTGACAAGACAACTGAACACTTGCGCATGCGGTTAATTTAAGAGCTCAATATTAACTGTACGATAGATGCATGTTGGTCTAAACTTGCTTCTCAGACAACTGGGTACACTCCAAAACCCAGCTGGCACACACCAGTTTTGTAAACCTGACCCAGTGGCACAGATGATAGCTAACTCATGGTGAGATTGTCATTGCATTGCCAACACAACACTTAGCACAAAGATGATTTTTCAGTTTGACTCTTATTAACAGCCAAATCCAGTTTGAATAGGTACATTAAATCATTACATTACAGATGTCCTATATTAATAATGAAAACTCAGATATGAGGCCCATAGTCTTGAACTTCATGGACCTACACCATTTTCAAGAGGGAAGTTTTTGGAGTTTAGATGTTTATGTGGACACGGTCGGTGGTGCCATGAGGAGATCGAGGCCGATATGCCGCTGGACTTCAAGGAGAAGGAGACGGTGGAGTATATACAGGGATATCATATTAGATACTCTCTGACTGCTGTGTCATCATAAATATTTATACCTGGGGCTGTGCTGTAAAGTTGACATGGACTGTCATCACTGCTTGTGAGAAATCAGCTGGAAAACATGATTATGGAACAAAGAGATAGATGAATTTCTAAATATTTGTTAGTTTCCGGATCATTGACTCTGGCATGCGCAGCCATGCACTTCCAGCCAAACAGAGCTACACTCTCAGGTGTTGCAATTCCTGTCGACTCTAATCTTTGGGTATTCTCTGCCTGTATACCTTACCTGCCCGTACCTTAGCATATTCCCTGACTGAGAGGGAAGTAGAAGTAAGGAGTGATTGGAAGGTGGGGAAGAAGAGGAAAAAAAATGGTAGCTGGTTTGGATTAAGTGAATTCATATTTTTTTCCAAGGCACAGTTTAGTCGCCTTGTCTGGAATAATACACAATTGTTATGGACCTTGATTCTGAAATGAAGCTCTTTCATTCCATTATTCTTATCCTGAATAGATTTGATCCCTGAATAATCTCACTGGTGTGGGAATAAATAAAATGATATAACACAGCCCTCTAGCACTGTGTTTGTTCAAATCAAATCAAATCAAATCAAATCAAATCAAATCAAATCAAATCAAATCAAATCAAATCAAATCAAATCAAATCAAAATGTATCTCTAGAGCACCTTTCATACATAAAATGCAACTAAAAATGGTTTACAGTAAGATTCAAATTGTATTAACAATCAGGATGACTTATCCAACAATAGTAGTGCAATGAAACAAAGCAGTCAAAAATAATGCTGATAAAAGAAAGGAAAAGAGATACAAAATACAAAAATGGTAAAATCACACAAGTAAAAAGAAAACAACAATACATCACAAGGCCCAGCAAATACAGAGTCTAAAATGAAGAGGATAAAAGTAAGAGAAAAAATAAAATCTGGGTAAACCACAAAATAAAATAAAGGACCACAATACTGTGCAATATTTTGATGTGCTTCTGCATTCAGTTCCACATATTTGGCAATACACTTTGGGGATTGCTTTTGTTCATCTCCTGCTGCACAGATGATGTTGGCTGTTTGGACCATTTTGAGTGTGTCAGAACATAATCTAAAGTAGAATTGCCTTTAATAGTCTTAAAATAATAGTTGTAACATGGTTTCCATCACAAAGTGTTGAAGTGAAGGGAACTGATATGGTTATCCTGTAAATGCTGCAGTCTGCCTGCTTCACTTCACAGTTTGCTGCGGGGACTAATGCCAGGATTTAGAACCACAGTCACGATTTACTGTACAGCCTGACGGCAGCCACACACTGCCCAAGGGAGAGACTGAGTGAGTCCAATGAAGATAAATAGTAGACTGAAGCTTTAGTAGTTTCTAAGAGTTAAAGGAAAATACCACAAAATTCCATTACAAAAAAAATAAAAAATCATTCACATGTCCTGGGGCAGAACAGTTTGCCTTAATGAATAATTTTATCTATCCCCTATAGCCAGGAATATAAAAGAAGACTAAAAGTAATTTGGAAAATATGGAAAAGAGTCATCTGGGTGTAAAAACTCTTGATAGAGTATTAGCCCAACAATTGAATTTCCCACTTGTTGCCAACAGGACAAACTTAGCTTGCACGCCATGATAATGACACCAGTGGATTTTGGTTCTTTCTTGGTTCTGCACATTAAACAATAATCTTAATAATAACCTTTTTGTTTGTTTGTTTGTTTGTTTTGTTTTGACCATGAACCACATTTGAATGTCACCATTTCAGGAGTTAAGAAAAATGCATTTATCACCAAAAGCTGAATATGTATCAGTCAAGTACAATGAGAACATGACAAACTGGGACTTGGAGTTCTGCAGATTATATAAGACTAATAATAACTCCACCTGCGTTCTTGAATTAAGTAATATTCCCCTGTGGCATCTCTTTGATGAAAAGCTCACTTAAGCACCTTGCCCTATACACCTGCTGCCATTTTCTATCTTCTGGCTGTGAAAAATGGACAGTGTGTGAGAGATAAAAACTTCTGGCTTTTTTTTCCCAACAACTGTTAATTTGTGTGCTTGTTTATTATTTATTTTTTTTTCCTTTACAAATATGTTTGGAAGTGTGAAACAAAAACTCATCAAACACACAGCAACATATCATCATCACTCAAAACCACACTGAGTAAGGCACATAACTTTTATCGACGTGCACCTATATGCACATCAAGAGGTACCAGCAGCAGTGTTAAGTGCGTAAGTGTTAAGTGTGTTGTCGCAATTCCGGGATTTTGATCCAAACGCAAACATCACCGAGGGGACTTTAACACAGCCAGAAAAACAAGGCAAACAAACCCAGTGGTCAGTCAGCGGTCATGTAACAGGCTGGAAAATTGGTGCAGACTGGGGAGGACACAAGACCATCAGGAAGACACTGCCGGAGGTGATGAGTGGAACTGAAGGCAGCAGGTGGATGGAGGAACCGGCCGAGCTGAGTCTGGAAACATCTGAGCAGGTAAGAGGAAGGAGGGAAACAGAAACACACCCCCACTAACAGCGACCAGCCAGGGAAACCGGGGAGAACATGGGGACAGACACAAAACAAGGGAACAAAGAGGTGTGTGTGTTTGTGTGTGTGTGTGTGTGTGTGTGTGTGCATGGCTACACATTTTGTTTGTGTTTGCAAATCAATCAAAAGAACAGACAAAATGGAAATTTTGGAATGCAATATTTTCCTCTGCAACCTGAGCGAAGCTTTTGCACAGCTGATTTTCCAATAATCACGCTCACTTAAACCTGTAGATAATTTAATGTTAGTCAAACACTAAAATGAAAGTTTCTTGTTTGTTTTTGTGCGATTGCCCACCGATCCGGTTAGGGTAAGGATTGCATTAGATGAAAATGACTTTGTCCTTGTCCTCATTTATTTACGCCAGCAGAAGGGGTCTGCAGACAGTTGTCACAGTTCATACCTCATCTGGATGCATATTCCTCCTGTGTCTTTATCATAGATAGGTACAACACATTACTCATCAATATAGGAAAGAAAAAGGTGATCCTCTATGATATGGGACCATTTCCTTCAGGGTCAAGGACTCGGTTTTACCAAAATAAGTGTCAGAATTCATGCAAGTGTAATGTATTGTATTTGATAGAGTTCCATCAGGTCAGACAGCGGGTGATACTGAGAGCAAATGACTTAGACTCCAGTCAAAGTGGATATACTGGTTCGCTGGCATGTGTCCTACTGGGGGGAAGGAGGAGCTGGAGTTGTCCGTACTTTTACGAGTTGTAAAAATTCTTCCAGTCTATTTTTCTTTGTACTTAAAATGATGCCCTAGGTATGAATGAAAACATATGCATGTGGATTTAGGCTACAAATGATAGACTTTAGTTATTGTTTTTATGGGAAATTTGTATAAGTGCATCTGTATATAAATACTTCTGTATATTTGCAAAGTACAGGTGTTTCTCCTCATGTCATTAGGTGTGCAGTCACACCTGACTGCCTCCACCTGTGTTGAGGACTTGTGTCTTGTATAGACACACTGATGAAAGGCTGAGTGCTGAAATGTTTGTCTGCTGCTGCATTTATTAAACACAACTGCATCTGTGCCTTTGTGTGTGAGAACCTGTGGGCAGTGCTGTGAAGATTTCTGTTTTCTGCAATGTTTTATCTTGCGCGCAGTGAAACATAAGCTTCATGGAGTTAACTGCTCATTAAAATTTCTCAATGCACTCCCCTTCCAGCTGATAAGAGGACACCAGTAAGTAGTCTGCAGTGACCAGTTTTTCAGGCAGGTTTGAAAAACCCTTTGAAATATCTGTATCTTTGGAATGGAGGCATTGCCTTACGTACACTAACCACTGTGCTGGTAGACATACTTTCAGTGATTTCATGCCCAAATCACAATGTCCGACCATATTCCCAGAAGCTTTCCGTGAGCCTATCCCTGTACCCCAGTTTGAGGACAGGAGGCTTATGGGATTCCTCTCCTCTATTCAGTGAGTGATAACTCTCTTAAGAAGAAAATTATCTTTCCATTGGTGCCAGTGGACCCAAATATAAGCACCTCTCTTTGGATAAGGGGGCTGTCCTGCTCCAGCACCATGGATGCAAGCCAGCAGTGGTCAGGCAGAACTCACCCGTCCAACACCATAGTCAGCTCTGTCCTGATTTAGCCCGACAAGCCCCATTATACCGAGCCCCTGGCAGGCCACAATCACAACCTGAGCCGCATCAGTGTCAGCCCCAGCTCTTGAAGCCAGGAGGGGCTTTCTGTAGGTAAGATGCCAGTAGCAAAAACTGTGGAGGTATGCAGAGTGTCATATGCGGGTTAAAAAAAAATCGCAGACCAGATCTTTTTTCAATTGTTCTTGTAATACCAATGTAGCTATAAGAAAACCTATTTGAAAATATATTAATATGTAATGATGAGGTTTCTTTTTCAACTGTGAGGTGAAGCAGAGCAGCTGCCCAAGCTGATGTTACAGCATGAGCGAATCACAGAGGCCAGCAAGCAGAGAGGCGAGCTGGAGGAGGCTTTATGGAAAGTGCAGCAGAGGTGAAAAGGCTTTTTTCTTGATCCCTCTGAGCCATTTGACTGGCCTTTTCCCACTGAAATAACTGTGGTAGCAGTTGGGTCATTGTGTTTCTTGTTCTGTGTAGTGCCCTGTCTTGTTAGTTAATGTCTTGTTCCCGTGTAAAGAGGATGTCGTATTATCAGATGGCCATTCTGCCCTCTTCTGTCCCGTGTCCCATCCTGTCTAGGGCCACGTTCACTACAAGTTGAAGTTTGTTTTCTTTCTTTCTTCCATTCCCAGTGTGAACACAAACATTTTTAGTGGTGGGCCAAAACAATCTATAGAGGAAAGCAGCAACAGCAACAAGGGACAGTGGAGAGAGAGGTTGCAAATCAAATGGATATATGGGAAAATGCTCAATCCAAAACTGTGTCCAAAAAGCATACCACAAATTAATACTGATGCTAAACTATGAATTAATCTTTACAATACACTGTTTTGGCAACTAGGATGATATCATGTTGATTTATTTTTGGTTTTCATTATCCTCTCATCTTACGGTTGCCCTCTGAGACAGCGGAGAAGCTCCTGTTCATGAGAGTTGGTTGGTTTATTTTCAGATTTTGAGTTTCAAATACTTGCCCCCTTTCTGCTGCCCGCTGCATTGTGGGACAACAATATACAGTTATTGCACACCCAAAATACTTACAGAATTGAGAATGAAATGTAGTGTACTATTTTTTGGACATTTTCTGTTGTTCATCCTACATGCCCGTTGTAAATGTGCACATGTGGGGTCGTGTCAGTGATCAGTTCACACTGATGTCAGATATGGGCCACATCAGAACCGTCGAGGCACAAAGATCAGATCTGAGAAAAAAATCGGAACTGGGACACTTTCAGCGACAGTATGAACATCGTTTATTTGTAGTCTCATCATGCCGCATCTTTGTGTACATTTAATATATAATATAATCTTCAGACTGTCAATATTATTTAAATGTTTAGAAAACAAATTGCAGCTTTGAGAAAGTTTCCAAGGCTTTAAACACAGTCGAGTCTGCGGCAAATATATCTGTCAGCTTATTATTCAAAACTGCATGGGGTCTGACAGAAAAATCCAATTCTAATGCCTTTTGATCACAATTTTTCATATTATTTAGCAGAATTTATTCATAGAATAATTTATCATTCCAGTATTGGCTTGAAAATGTTGTGGACCGGGATTTATACCGAAAACAATTGCATAATCACCCACACAGTAACAAGATTAAGTGTACATAGTGAAGTGCTCAGTGTAATGCAGCATGGGAGACCTTCATTAGTTGTTTACCATGCCCTCGTTAACTTCGCCTCAGCACTTACCCTCCACCATCATGAGTATCATTCCATTTGTCTGAAAAGTGAAGTTCATGCGTGGGTCTTGCTGAGTGTGTTTGTGTGTGTGAGTGAGTGAGTGTGCATGTGTGTGGTTGTCTGTTTGTCTTTACTATCCAACAAAACACACTGTTGTTGTGTTATGTTGCACACTGTGTTGCATCATTGTGTTTCGATGATTTTGTGAATGATTGTTGTCTAGTTAGATCGAGGGAGATCCATCCTCCATAAAGTGCTTTGAGACATGCGTTGTGATGAAAGGCCACATAAATAAACTTGACAAATAACCACCCAACACATTCTGTCTTGTGGCTGAGTTGGCTGCGTAGCTGCAGAATTGAATATTTATCTGACAAATATTTTGATTTTGTGTTGAGAAAAAGTCATGCATTTTTGATGGTTTGAATTTCCTACTGTTTTTAGGTTACTGCATGCACTTTAGGATACCATTTTTAACCTAGTGGCATTTTTAATGGATCTGTTTCATTCAGCATCACATCCCTTTTGAACTGTAGTTGTTTTCCCACAGCAAAATTGTTTTCTTAAATATCATAAAATCTGTCCATGTAAGCAGTGCACTGAAACCCCAATGAAACTGCACTCACTGTGCACAGCATCCCATAATAAAATCCCTGCTCTGATGAGTGACAGTCTGAAACCCAGTTTAATCAGGCCACGCTCAGTGTGATTGCTGAAATTGCTGCCAGTGAACTTTGCAACAGACTTTGTAAACACAAGAAGATTGCAGAGGTATTTTCTTTGTTACTGAAGTTGAAAATATAACAAGAGCAGTTGTAAGAGTATGTCATTCAATGTCATCATACAACGTCTTAACAAAGGGATGCCACAGAGAGGTCCAAATTTAATTTTAAAAAGAAATATTTAGGGGTTTTTTTCTCCATAATTTAACAAAACGTTGAGGACTGTTCTTTATGTGACACACACACAATAATATAGAATATATATCTTTCTGAAATACTGGATGCATATGTCATAACATACAGTATTTTGATATATGGCTTTCCATGTGGTATTATATATACCACATGGAAAAATTTGGTTGGTATATAGGTTAACTGTAAGATCATGCTGTTGTATTGTGGTACAGTAAAAAAAAAAAAAAGTCCATAAAAAGTCCTGAGATTTGTTCATGTGCACATGCAGAGGAGTGTAAGACTTGTGTTTGGTTGATTTCACACACACCCACAGTGAGTGTTGCTGTTGTGTCCCTGAAGGGCATCACAGTGTGTTTTCCATGTCAGCTCACTAATGTTGGTTTTGCATGTGAGGGGACAAAGGAGGCAAGAACAAAAGGAGACTGTGACTGGCACGCAGGTTCCTCAGGAAGGAGAAGTTTGAGGGTTTGTTTTAAGTCACTGTTTACCTCGATAAGATGGTGTTTCTTCAATTTTGAATGCAAGTATATGTTTTAGTTATTATGTAAAAGCATACTTGAACTATGGTTGAGCAAAAGTCCAATCCAGAAGACTCTCTCTTTGCTCATGCTTTCTAAGGCACAAGCACAGTTTCCTGCTACGTCCTAAGCTCCACCAGCTCCTTCCTGCCTTCAGCCAATCACAATCTGACATGCTCACCATTAGCCAGTCATTTGTTGTTGTTGTTGTTGTCTCTCTCTGTTGTCATTCAGCTGTCATTTAAGCACTGTGGCTGTTTCAAGACCCACCACCACCTCACTCATGAATGCCTGACCCCTCTCCAACCAAACCCTTTGATCAGCAGCTTCATTCAGACTAAGGCTTTGTTCAAACTGCAGGCAAATCACGTTTGTTTCTCAAATCAGATCTGATCAAATCAGATTTGGGGGTCCAGACATCACCAACCTATCTGAATGAACTGCTGTGGTAACAATATACTGCAGGTGTAGGTACACTGGTGACATCGTTTTCCAGCGCAGAAGCATGAGAAATGGAGATCCATCGCCTTGCCCTCCAAAGCACTGCCGAGTTGACTGCCATTCTCTCTGTTGTCCGCTCTGCTTGTGGCAGCATTAATATTGCTCAGCCGCTCTGATGCACGTCTGCCACTCTGGATTTGATGATGTCATTGTGTGTTGCATTGCAAATGATGCTAAAGACAAGAAAGAAGAAAGTTTGAAATCCAATTTGAGTGGCCAGAGCGTCCAGACTGGGACACATCTGTAGATATCCGATTGAAATTGTATTTCAAACCACCTAAAAATGTGGCTTGTATCCGGTTTGCAAAAATCAGATTTCTTTCCACACTGATGATGTGCAAAACAGGTCACAAAATAACACTATTTACTTTATTTTATATATAAGTAAGAATATCTGTCAGGTAGCCTCTGCAAGAAACCTCTGCGCAGTAGCCTTGAACTGAAGAAACAACTTGATAGTGCTCTCACAAATAACTGTACTTACACAGAAAACAGGGCACAGGGAACCCAGCACTCTACTAAAGTTTGCTTTAAGTGTGATGGCATTAACTTATCTGTAAGTTTCACTGAATTCTTGGCTGTGTGATTCCTCCTTGGGATTGATCTTGCAACATCATGTATCATCCAAAGTTTCAAAAAACAGCCATCAACACTCGACAATCAACACCAGACCAAGACTACAAAGGACATGAGCCACATGGAAAATCCAACTTTAATCAGTAAATCTGTGTTCTTGGTTTTGAAATCCATGTGCTTGTTTTAGTGAACTCTGTCCTTTAGGTTTCCTGCGATGATTGTTGCACAAGCTGCCTCAAGCAAGCCAGATATGCAAAAGAAGAACAACAGTGGAAGATAGACGATTTTTATTTCAAAACACAAGCATAACATCCCATCCCATCTGACTTTCTGATGATAAAAAAAAAGGAAGAAAACATACCGGAAAACTTAGAAGCCTGTTATCTGGTAAAATCAATTTTAACCAAGAGTCTTATAAATAACCTAATACTGAATGTGCTGTACTGATTCATACACTCAGCCACTCAAACCAGTGTTCATTTTGGTAGCTGATTAGTCTTAGTCTTCTTCTTATGACTAAAAGGCATTTTAGCTTTTGTGATATTTTCGTCATCTGAATTATTGTTAGATTTAGTCGACAAATCTTTTGACGTTTTAGTCTCATTTTTGTGATTTTTGAAATGAAATCAATTCAGAAACTTTTCATCAAACACACACAGATGATTTTTGATGCACTTCAGTCTAAACTACATGCATTTACTTATCCAAGAGTAGGGCAATATGACCCTGCGCTGAATGTTGCTTTACGTCAAATCAGGAAACGATTTTTTATTCTTTGCCCTTTGCGGCTATATTTATTTAGCTGCTGCCTGTGTAACACTGCAAAATGCAAATACAGTGGTTTTAATACTGACAGATGATCATAACAACACGGCTTGTCGAACAGCAGCACAGGGCGTCTCTTTTGTTATGACTCTGCATTGTGTTTTATTTTCTGCAGCATTATAAGTAAAGTGTGTCCATATCTGTTGTTTTTTCAAACCAAGCCAGTGAACTCTGTGCAGCTGTGTGGCTGTGGCTCCACCCTCATTCAAGTAATTCAACCAATGAGAGGGATGCACGCTGAACTTCAGCCAATGACAGGGCGGCACCCTGCAAGGTCGTCTTTCAAAAGGGAGGATTTTTTGAACATCTGACAGTCTTCGAACAACATTTTTGTCCCATCTCATCTCATCAACAAAAAAACAAACATACATGTCATAGTTGTTATTGTCTATGATCTATTTTTAGCTTGTCTCGTCTTCATCACGGGATAAAAAGGTTGTTTGAAGAACATTTTTCGTTATCAGTTATGCTGACGAAATTAATACTGGCTCAAAGCATATCTGTTATCTAGGAGAGGTTCATTTTAACAAATAGTAATGACACTATTTTTCTACTGTTTTCATGCAGCTTATTTATAACAATATCAGCTATGTCTATATTTATTCTATAAGCCTACATCTATTATTATTAGTTAGAATAGGTTTTTACAATATAGCAAATATCAAATATCTTCAAATTTTAAGTTATGGATTTTGTGTGGGACTCTGTACCACATACAGTATGGCAGCCCTGTATTTGTGGTAACTTCCTGTGACGTGACAGTAGCTAACACACTATTCTTAGACAGTAGCCATGCTTCCTGTGTGATGGATGTGCGCAGTTTGTTTTGGCAGCTTTAACAGCATGCAGCATACAGAATGTGGCAAGCACACGCTAGTTCACCGTTGGCCTTCTTTTGGCTGCATTGAGATTAGGTGACACTCAAGTATGAGTTTCTTAAGCCACACAGAAGTTTCAAGATATTCAGCATGGATTTCACGGACATCATTCGTTTTCTTCCACATAACAGCCTCCGTTGTTTAATAAAGATTTACTTGCACATACCCCTTTGTGCAAAAGTTATTTTTCCTACTTACTTTCTAAAGATACAAAGCAAGATACCGACAAATATATGTACTGTTTTTGTTCTAATGGGGTGAAAAAGAAAAAAATCCCAGAAAACACTCCCGCCTGCTGTGGCTTCATCGATAATATATGTGGCTGAAATTTTATCACCAAGATGAAATCGCTCCAGAATTTGTGCTCCCTTACGTGATATGTGTTTACAGTCCAGAATCCTAATACCTTTATATCACATGTTGATGTTGATCTTGACATAAATAATTCAAATGTTTGTGTATGTTTGTCTGTGGGGAGGCTGCAGACATGTTCAGCAGTGTTGGTGTTATGGACTCAGGAGAACACAGATGAGCCAAACGGTTGTCTTGATCGAGATTTATTGATCCACAAATGCATGCAAAAAGGAAAAGGAAGACGGAGGGGGAGAAGGGTGGCAAAAAAGTGAGAAAATCACTTTCAAACACTGTAGCTATGGGGGCAATTCTCTGAGGCGTCGATGTTTTATTGGACAACTTAGGCCTCAAAAAAGACTTCCTGGTTCCCAGCGTTGTATGCACTTCCCAGATGAGTAGCCGAATGAATGATGAAAGAGAGGAAAGGAGGGAGGGAAAGAAGGGGATTGCAAGCTAAAACACAGAGAGTGGCCTCATGTAGTGAGAGATGAGAGCGAGCGGAGTGTGTCAGAGGGGCTGCTCAGTGTATTCCAAGGTCAGGCGGAGAAATAGTTGCCTGAGGGGAGTTGGCAGAAGGAGCACGGTGCAGGGCAAAGATGGAGAGGAGAGCTAGGGAAAAAAAAAAGAAGTTAGGCAGAGGACCAAGGAGGGAGGGGGAGGATGGAGGGAAGAGAAGCTGAATGAAAAAGAGGGTTGGCAGGGACAGAGAGGAGGGAAAGGAGTAAGGGCAGATAAATGGAGGAATAGAGGGTAAAAGAGGCAATAAAAAGGAGAGATGGGGAAGAGTGAAATTGGAGAAAAGAAGGCGAAGGGCAGAAGAAATTGGAAAAGGGATAGAGAAGAGAACTCGAGAAAGGTACAGGAAATGTTGAAGTGGAAATAACGAGAAGAGGGAAAAGGTAAAATAGAAATGTAGCAGTGAGTGAGGAG
>OMLB01007660.1:2848-16535 GCA_900302555.1 Myripristis jacobus | reverse complement strand
GCACTCAAACTTAAGCAATACACCTCATGCATACACATTCTCTTTCTGTCTTTCTCACAGACTACTTGTGCACACACACACACATCCTCTCTATCTTTATCTCTCTCTCTCTTCTCTTTCTGTCTTTCTCACACACACACACACACACACACACACACGCACACACATACCTGAAGCTAGTTTTGCAGCTCATCATTCAGCACAACATAACACTGGTTACTGTGTGTACTGGTGTGTGGCGATGATACAGAGTTGTCCAACAACTTGCTCAAAGTAACACTTGTCTGAATGTTTTACACAGCCTGACCCAACAGCTCCAGGGAGAGCTTCACATGGAGGATCAGTTTTACAATCCTAACTGTATCTCTGTTTACAGTGTGGCCTCCCAGAGCAATATCTTCAAACCATGGCCTCTTCCTACATTCAAATCTTCTTTCATGTAACTTTAAACTTTGGAGACAGAATCAGCAGCTTCACTACAACAAACTTTCCTAAAGTGGATCCACAGTTAAACATGTCACCACAGACTCGCTGTGGCTTTCCGTTGTTTGTTCACTGACACTCCATTTGGGTGCATGAAGGAGAAAAAGAAATGCAGATTTCCCACAAAGCCACACAACCAGTTGTGATTTGAAACCAATTGCAAACAATCACTCACTGGACAACTGGTGTGAGGAAAAATTCAACCAGTTGGGCCAGCAAACATCCTCTTTTGTTTGTACAATGATGATGATGAATATGACGATGATAATATCATCATCATCATCATCATCATCTTTATTTATGTAGCTCTGCTATGCCTCTTTTATGGCTAAAGACACCATGAAATGGCATAATGTCTTTAAGGCAGCTAAATGCAGCAGTGCAGTAGTTAATGTGAGTGGAAATAAAAGCATGTATAATCCGCTCTGACCCCCTTTACAGCAAAGAGGGATTACAGTTACACCTCGCATTCCAGTAATATGCATCTTCAGCGTTTACATTGAGATCTGATTGCGATCTGATCACACGACACAGCACGTGACATCCTCTGGTCTGGGTCGGGGGTTGTGTATTAACATCCTTGCATACAGTGGCAACAGCAGCAGCACTGTGGCCGCTGGAAAATGAGTGCCCGCTTGTTACCTTACGTACTGCGCCCATTCGAGCTCTCTAAGGTTTTAAATATCTTCTTCGAGTTAAGAAGTGTAAACGTACAGAAAAGCAAATGAAGTACTTGAATTTGTTAACACAGCGAGAAACTTTTGCCACTGTTTGTTAAAAATGCGAGTGATAAGTAACCAATATAAACCAAAATGAACCCTCTGCATTTCATTTCTGCAGCAGTTAATTGGTTTGTAATTAATTAAACCTAATATAGGACCTAATAAAGTGTATAACCATATATATACTCAACTCAACTCAAATCACTGTGGGGTTTTCAGGTCTTTGCGATGCTGAAAGACATCACAACCTTGGCTGGAGCTCTGTGAGTGGACGTCTTACTGCTGTTGTCTTTGCATGGTCTGACACACACTCCCTAAAAGAGGTGGCCTGTCTGGGGGAAAACAGTGTTCTCAGATCATTTCTGGGCCATTTGATATTTCTTTCTTGTGGTGTGTTGCAGTGAACAAACTTTTTTTTTTTTTTTTTTCAACTTGTTCATTTTCCTCCAGCGAACACAACAGCTATTGATTTCAGTGACTGGCCACTTCACACGTACCATTCACAATCTATGTGAGCGTGTCCTCTCAGCTGTGCAGAGGCAGGGTCAGTCTGTGCTTGAACTGCAGACATTTTTTTTTTCTGACATGCCTGCTCACAGATTCATCCAAGGAAGATGCTCTTAGCCTCGCTTTATTTTTCTCCAATGTTCAATTTTGCTGGGAACCGTGAATCAAATGTTAAGTGAAGATTTGTCAGGAAAACAAAAACAGAACAACAAATAGAAAAGCTTTCATGGACTGGATATAGTGACAGATGGATAGATATAGTGATAGATACATCAATGATAAAGTATCTCTTTATTTATTTTTATGAAAATGGGGCAGATTATCAGGCCACTCGAAGAACTGCTGGGCTGCATGAAGTGTGGTAGCTGCTGTGTAGAGCTCCGTAAATTCAGGGTTATCAAGGGACAGTGTGTGTGTGTGTGTCTGTGTGTGTGTGTGTGTTCCTGGTCCAGCTTGGCCCCCAAGCCTGGCACTGCCCAGTTGTCTCTTCTGCTGTTACCATGACGATGCCCACCATACCAGGCCAACCCCATATGGTTGCCATGGTAACGTGACATTTTTTGGCCGACGCCGGTGAGCCAGGTGTGTTTGCCAGCTGGTAACGACAGGTGGATGGTGGGAGTGTGCGTTTGCGTTTGTGTGCGTGTCTGTTTCAGAGCAGATAAACCAAAAACATTCAGCCTCCAGGAGACAGAATGAACTAGAACAGAACAGAGTGAAGCGGCGCTCAGCACAACAGAACGCACTCATATCTTTTTACACATTCCCAAATGTTGATATAGGCCTATAGAAGCATTCATTCATCACTTGTGCTGAGGGGTTTAGCGTTTTTGTCCTTACTTTTTGCCTATTATAAAAAAAATTCTGAATAAACAAAATCTCCTAGAAAAGCCTACGCATTCTCTGATATTACAAAAAAAAGTTTTCCAGCACTAAACCAACTTTATTCATATTGCAGTGTCAAATCAAGTTACACAGCACCATGACAACGATGAAAAAATGATGTTCAGGAGTTGCTTTGTGTAAACAAAAATTAAAGCAAATCATAGCCAAAGTCACGAGAGGTCAGGCGATTGTTGCACAGTTGTGCATTAAAGGACGTTTGATCAGTTTTTTCTCATGCAGATTATTTACCCAACAAAAAATAACAACACAAAAATGTCAGGGGTGGGATAATAGACAGGCACAAATAAATGTAACTTTGCCCCCTTTTGCCAACAACACAGACAACCTAACAGACAACCAGCGTCGGCACCAGCACACAAAAGATGAGCAGGGCCCATGCATCACAGAGGGGGCCTAAAAATAGTGACTGATATAATTATAGCGTACCACACTGGTGTGATTGGAATGTCACCAAACTGAACATTATGATAACAAGGCAACAACGGCATCGGGACATTGTTGAGTTCTGTTTCTACTTTCACGTGCCAGCGATGATCAACAAACATTACCAGTCACAAGTCATGGCATCATTTAAACTTACTGCCAACTTATTCCAATACAGTTACTGCTGAGGCAGACAGACAACAGACAGACGGGTGACCACAGGATAATTAGCTCACTTAATGTTTGTTATCTTAGCAACAATCTCTCACATACAAATCAGTCTCTCACCTGGATTAATGTTATGTTCAGGTAGATAACACTAAAAACAATTATTGGGACATTGTAGTGCTTAGTTAATGTTATTCTGCTGCTACAACATTTCAACTCTATAGCAACATTAACTGTAGCTATAGGGGCGTATGTTTACATAGTGGTAGACGTTATGTACAATTCCATTCAACTTTATTGATACATGGGGTAAAAAAAAAAAAATGCTAATCAAGACATAATGATGCCCCTCTGAGCAATACACCTAACGTTGTCTTAGCAACTACTTTTCATATTTTCGATGTGTTTAACATAGTGTACATAAGCACTGGAATATATTTTTTTCTTAACTGTATAGGAAAACAAATGATTTTTGCAACCTGGATACCATTATGAACTGTTCCAGCTTGGTCATGAGTTCCTGATCATTTTTTTCACATGTAGAAAAAATATTGCCACTGTCGGCCCTAGAAGCCACTTAACACAGGGGCCCCAAATTTTGCTGTTTATACCCAGCAAAATTGACTAAAATTGTGCGTGTTTATGTATTTGTTAAAAAAAAATATGTGGATTTGTTGGGTTTTTTGACTGGTTATCACTTTGTGGAAGAGTGGGGCTCAGGCTTATATTGTCAATGATATTGGGAGCTTAAGTGAGAGGAAAATTCTAGCAAACTTTCAACACAACAGTAAAAGTGGTGCGTGAAAGTTAAAATTTCACAAACAGAAGGAGGATGTTGAAAAAGATCGGTTATTTTAATCCTGTGGATATCAGCAAGAGCCAGCAGCTACCTTAGCAACGTTAGCCTCAGTAGCCTGGTGGTGCGGGGCCCAGTGGCTTTCCAATGCATGAGCTACAGCCGGGGGAGGAGGAATCAACCAGGCCTTCCAGTAACGTCCTTGGGGATTCATGCACTGGGGAAAATGGACAGCAATGTGGGGGCTTACTGGGTTAAAATGCAGTCAGAGTTGCGCCAAATCTAAGAAGCGGTGGTAACGGCATCGGAGCGACACTACAAACACCGGAGCACTTGACAATGATGAGTGTTCCCAGAAAATGGTGTTTGTATTCTCCCTCATTAGGAGCCGTGTTCTGTTTTGCCTGCTGACAGCACAGGTGAGCAGCCGCACCTCACGCCCTCTCCTGAATCAGCACACAGACTCGCTGTCTTCTGATATTAGGCACGCTGCAGGCGAGGGACAAACAGATTCAGAAGTGAAAAAGCAGTTTGATGTTCAGTGTGAATATCTGACTTAAGTTTTGAAGAGAGAGCTCACATGTTTCGCAGAGCGTGGACTGGCTATGAGAGGACACAGTGAGATATTTGGAAGGGCTGAATCACTGGTTGTTTACTTGTGTTGTCAAAGTGTGCTGTTGAAATGGGTGTTTACTGAGATTATGAGGTACATTCATTACTTTGGTCTATTTTTTGGAGTGTGGATTTGGGACTCTGTGACCTATGAGAAAAATGTACAGCAGTGGTAAGTATGTTTACCCCGAGTGAAGTAGGTCTATATTTGGTTCCTGTTTGTCAAGTGGTTTGGGTGGACTGGGATCCAGCCCAAGGTGTACTAGACTATCTGCCATGTTTTCATCTGTTTGGACTGTGTTGAGTTTTGCACACACTGCTGCAGTCCACTGTCCAGGATCTGTTCAGCCCATCTTCTCTAAGCTACACCAGTGAATGTAGCATTTATACATATACACCCCCTGGAGGTGTTGCTGAAATGGAATTCCAGCTTGCAGGATGCATTTGGTGAAAATATTTAATGCTCAGAAAATTCAATATTGAACTAGATCTTACACCGTTTTATCAAAGTTGTATCGATACCAGTCCAACATTTTATGACAACGGCAATCTTTTTTGGCAAAAGTGTTGTGGGTCTCCAGGGTCGCCCAGCACACACAGGACCATGCGGACCTTTAAGTCGAGTAAAAATAATGGATAACGCCCAAACTTGGAGTTATGAGGTTTATAATTGACATTCGCAGCATGCCAGGAAGGACAGGGGACATGAAAAATTGCATCGGGCTGGGAGTCTCTGCAAGAGTTTGCTCTTGCCAGAGGAGAGGTGTGTGTGCGTGTGTGTCCCCGTGTTTTTTTTTTGTTTTTTCCAGCACATGTGTGCCTCTGCATGCATTTCAGCAGGTGTGTGTTCTTGCATGTATTCCATATGTATGTGTCTCTGCGTGTCTGTGTGTGTGTGCGTGTCTGTGTGTGTGTGCGTGTCTGTGTGTGTGTGAGTGAGTGTGTGTGTGTGTCTTTGCCCATGGAGAGGAGAGGAGGTAAATTCATATCAGAGTGTTTTTGCTACAGGCGTGGTAATTATGGCAGTTTTTAATAACTATGCTTTATAATCATTTAGCACTGATGATGCACACACACGCTCACACACACATACACACATACGCACATACACACACACACACAGCTCTTGAGGCACTAATGAATTTAGATGTGATAGGCACTGAAGCTGAACTTAAGTGGGGGTGGGGGGTAGAGAGAGAGAGAGGGAGAGCGTCAGAGAGATGGATAAAGAGCAGGAAAGGCCGTGAGACACAGGGAGGGCAACTTTGTTTTCACTGTCGCAGAATAACCATTTTCCCATCAAAGTGTGGTGCTGCATGGATCATTTTTCATCAGTGGGTTTGGGAGAAGAAAAAAAACCAAAACGGATCACCACTTCAAGTGATCGCCACAGATCCTGACGAGGCGTATACATCATCAGCACGCCGTGAAATAGACGTGAATGTCTCTAAATTGGCAAAGTGCATGGGAGCGAGATAGTGCAGCGCCGTGGCAGAGAACAGTTGCATTAGCTGGTAATTGGTGGATTTGGATCAGAATACATGAACGTATGAAGCGTAATGTTTGCAGAAAAAACGTTGTTTACAGGTTGTATGTGCAGTCCATCATGTGTATGTACCTCCACTCCTCTCCTCTCCTCTCCCCTCATAGGTTTAGACAGGTACTGAGTGTGGCAGAGCTGAGTGAATTGGTTGCTGAGATGGGTCATTAGCTTTTCGCCCTCGCTATCGATCTCGGGGAGAGGAGACGGAGGGAAAGAAAGAGGAAGAGAGACGGAGAGAAAGAGAGAGGGAGACGGCGAGAGAGAAAGCGAGAGAGACAGGAGCACATCAGTGCCTTCGGATTGAGGCAATTGGAGTGAATCAAACACTGAATGGAGAGACCGCAACAGGATTGGCTAGTTTAAATAAATTACACTGTCTAGAATGCTTTGTTTTAACTTCATGTCAAAGGCCCGCTACGTGGGGTATTTTAAGGCAGCCATTTTGTATCCGCTCTTGAATAGTATTGTGTTAGGGTTATTTGGGAACACAAAATGGCATGAGGGAAAGCCATATATCCAGTAGCAAAGCTTGTTTTAGCCTCCGCTGGCTTTTGTGAACAGAATGAATGAGCTGGTTGGGCGAATGTTATGCCTCGGCCACACCGAACATGTAACGTACAGATTTGTGGAGCAGATGCTGCAGCGTGGAAGTGCTGTGTATGCACTGGGAGATTCATTCTACAAGCGTAAAAATAGACCTGTCTTCTGTTTATATGGTTTGAGTTGAGGTGTGCAGAGTCCTTTCATACAGAAATGGGTCATAATTTTTTTTTAATAGAGCTATTAGCTTTGATCACTCTCAGTATTTGTTTTGATCGGCCTGTCTGCATTTGTTTTGCCAGTAACAGCAGGTGGTCACATAGTAACTTTATCTCTTACTTAGCCGACTGTGGTTTGTACATGTTCACATATCACACTAACCCTAACCCTAACCCACCCCATCTCAAAACAACATCTTATTTTGCCCGTGACTCATCACACAACCCTGTACCGCACGCGTGCTGCAGGTGTAGCCAATGAAAAGATACACCCTGAGGCACATCCGCTCCACAAGTGGTCCACATACGTTATGTGTTCAGCGTAGCCAAGGCGTCAGTCTCCATCCCTCCATCCCTGTATCCCTCCCTCCATCTCTCCCTCAGCCTCCATGCTCTCTTACAATGTGCTGCTCGGCATTTGTGTTGTGCTGCTGTTCAACGTGTCTGCCTGTGTTTAGCTGCTTTCACCGCGGCTATTTAACAATGCAGGAAGAATATCGTGGGATTCCAGTGTGGCATGATATTTCTACATTCCACCCCACACGCAGACACACACACACACACACACACAAAACCCATCTCCCCATCGATCTCAACGATCTTAACGATCTTAACGAGCTGTGACATCACTGCCTTGCCATTCTAACAGGTTGTGACATCACTGTGGTTGTGTTTATTGATTAAAACGCTGGCAGCCTTCAGGAAGTTGAAATAAGATCCCAATCCAATCACGGCTCAGTTTAATGCCATTAGTAGCTGCCATTGGCTGGCTGGTTGCTCGGTAACCTGATTAGCAGTAAAGCAGTTTGATGTTAATGAGATTTGCTCTTATTGGTGTCTGATCAAATCACATCACAGACGCGGGTGCATGCACACACACACACACACACACACAGAAACACACACACATTAAAACATGCATCAACAGACATGCATAAAGGCACACAGGTATGCATGGCTGCATAAATAAATATCTACTTTTTCTTACATGGTACAACAAATAGTACATGCAGAGACTTGAACATACATAACATGCAAATGCACACGCACACAAACACAGACACAGACACACACACACACGTACACGCACACACACAGACATACAGGCTTGACACAGCTGAATGCAGCCTGTCTGACTGACTGCTTCAGATCATGAACAGAGAAACATCACTCACACACTCACACACACATACACACACACACACACACACACAATAAACAGCAGTGATGGAGCAAATAAGAGTGAAAAGAGAAGGAAAAAAAAAACAAAAATCAGAGCGCTGGGTAGAAAATTGCCTCAAAAAGGTTTTGCAAACTCTTGGTTGTGACCCAAAGATGGGTCACAGAATGTTTACGATGAGCACCCAGAATTATTCTGTTAAAGCCGGTGACTTTGTTGCACAACAACAAACTGGAACGGAGAGATAGAGGGGGGAAAGATTTAGAGCTACACTGAATCCAGGTTCTGCAGTGACAACGACAACATCAATCTGCAGCGAAAAACTCCATCAGACCCCTGAAATTGATCCACTCACAGAGCCGAGGCTAAGGGGCTAAAACTCACCAGCGGGGTACACAGCCCCCCCACGACGGTGGATTCCCATCCAAACCACGTAGGCCTATTTATACATCAACCGTGAAGGAAATTTAAACATCTGTTTTGTATTTTTGTTCGCTTATGTCAGACAGCACAAGCCTGCACATATTTGGCTTTCCCTGCTGTCAACAGATTGTAATGGTAACAGTTGATTACATTATAATGACGAGGCATAAAGACGCAGCTAAAACCAGGGAGGGCCATAATGGCCTGTGTCGGTATGCTTTCACACCACCATTAATAAAATAAAAACTATACAATAAAATCATCATATTGAGCTTTGGGAGCATTTGAAGAGTTTTATTTCACAATTAGATGTTAGATGTTTATTGATATGGAGATATATGTATCTATGTAGCATATGTACAGTGATATAGATAAATATGTAGTCTATAGGCTATATATTGATATGGACAAAGATGTAATAGATATATAAACTATAATGGGTATGGAAGGGGTGGGAATTAAAAAAAAAAAAAAGTGCATACTTCTTTCCACTCCTGTTTCGAACTTGTGTTTATTATGATTTGATGATGCTTGTATAATCATTTTTGTTTTGTTTTGTTTTACGTATGTATGTATGTATGTATGTACATACACTTTTTTTTAAATTATTTCTTCCTTTCTTTCTTTTTTCTTTAGACATTTTTGAAATAAATTATTCATTCATTCATTCATTCATTCATTCAGATAAAAGAAAAAAGTGATTACTCAGTTCAATCAAGTTTATTTGTCACATGTAATCAATGTAATGTATCAGTGCAATGTAATCCAGTTCATTCAGTTTATGAATTAGAGTGTAAATAGAAGAAAAAATAAAATAATAATAAAAGTCTGCTCAAATATGATTCAGTTGTTTAAACTTTAATATTATAGACAGGCTGACTGATGGATTCCAAGTAAAGATCCTTATGTTTTATCTTTTTGAAGGTTGGCAGCAATGTCAAAATGATTGAACTGAAGCATCCAATATTTTATTTTGATGTTTGATGTATTTACCATTATAAGTCTTTCCCTCAGTATATTATAGCAGAAATCATCTGAAACAGCATTTAGACCTCGGGACACCAAAATCCATTCCAGTGAAATTTAGTGTTAGCAGGTGATTCGCCCGCTGGCAGAGGAAATAATATTATCGAAAAATATACAAACAATAAAATGTGCAGAGAAAATACACTTTCTGCTTTTATAAGTGCTTTTACCAGGCAGGATGTTGATTAATATAATACAGTGTTTGAGGTGGTGAACCCTACTGGCCTGCTAATACTACTCGAGTGTTACAAGAGGTGAGAGTGATAATTAATGTGTAAAATGTGTAAGATATATATATACACCTTTGCCTGCAGAGAAGTCTTAATGTAGTGATAAGACTGCAGTGTTTTATGATCATACGTTGACACCCTAACGTCAGAGTATAAAGTATCGCTGTGCAATGTGGGGTTGACAGGAGGTAAATACAGTAGATTAAACTTACATACCTAAGAAGCTGTTCAGACAAAAGAAATGGAAAAAAGTGGGGGGCTGCCAGTCAGTGGCAACTTTTCTTGCCCAGCATCTTCAAGCATCAGTGTGGACGGCAATTAAAATAAATTACCGTGTTGGCCCACCGTGTTGCACATCAGGCTCTGAAGAAAACAATGTACCTTTGCACTGATTTGAGAGTCTTGGAGCATTTTGATTCAGAACGGCTGACTCAAAATGGACAACAAAGGGACGAGGAGGCTAGATTTAGATTTTGAGCACTTGTGATGGAAAAACATATTTTTCCAGGGACAAATGAGTTGCCTGTCATAAATTACTCACTAGGATGATCATTTGAAAATCAAGGATTATAAATACAAGTCATCTGTGGAAAATAGTGAGTTGACTAGCTATTTATCCAAGGAAAGGGTCGGTACTTTCAAATTAAATGCCCAGTCACTTTCCTCCTGTTGCATCTGAGCTTTAAGAGCTGCTGTATTTAAATTTCTCTCTGTGAGATGACAGAAAAGAGGAGGACAATGTCAACTTTTGAGTGGATCAACAATGAAAATTAGCTCCCCTCAGAAATAACAACTATATTCTCATTACTAACTGCTGGTACACAACTAATGTCACTGAGTCAATAACATTTGCTTTTTGTTCGTGTTGTCAGCTTTGAATTTACCCCCCTATTGAGTGCAATGTACTGTTTCTGTTGTGATTTAAAAAGTAAAACAAGGCAATGACAGCAATGGATTGTAAAATGTTATTTGATGACACAAGTGTCTCAGTTTATCTTCATTATGTGGTGGCATCAATAAAGAAGAGCCATTCCATGAGGATGTTTGCTAAGAATCATGGGTGGTTTTATTCAGAGGAACACATTTAAGCTGCAGGTTGTGTTCCTGTTCCTCGTTTCTAGTTGTAATCGAAACAGTGCGAGCATGTTTTGGGTTTTGGAGATTGTAAGCACATTTGGTAGACAATCTGATGAGGTAAGCACTTCAACATGGTATCCATATGCTTTTCTCTCTCTAAACGGAGAGCATTAGTCATTGGTCAAAAATAGCCAGACTGCAAACTAATAAAATGTCCCATATTTCCTACGACAATCCCTTTGTCTTCCGCAAAAAGGTGTTGCTGAAAGATTAGAGGTGTTGTTTGTCTCGCTGCCTGTCCTAGAAAACACAATTATTTCATTATTTGCCAAAGTGCTCAGAGCTGGCACGTACGTAACTCGCACCAAGCTAGCTTCCACTTGTTCTGCAAAATGAACAACCAGCTTTTCATAACAGATCTCTTTATCTGTGATTCTGTTTGTAGTTCAGCTGTTCGCCGCCGTGACATGTAAACTCATGCATGAATACATATGATTTTCGCTCCAGCCTCTAAATCCACAGAGTATGATCATTATGTTTTTGGTTTTAATGACTAACTCAACAAGTGGAGCACAGCTCGTGACAACTTGCCAACTGGCCGGGACCCAGGCATAAATATTCATGAGAGCGCCAGTTGACTGTGGAGACTCTGATGTAGCTTTTGTCCCGCTGCTAACGTCCTCGAGTCAGTAATCCAGGCTTTCTCCGTCAATGGGTTGGTAACTGCTGGATCGGGGGTTAGGTTAAACGTCTAAATTCAAGATTATAAGGTCAGGCTCAGGTTCGAGCTATTGCTCCACTTTCTATCATGGCCTCCAAAGCACTGTAGGTGCAAACCCGCATCTGCTCCATATTAAAGACAACAGCAAGAGATTATATTCCTGTTTTCCAACACACTACCTGCCATATGGTAGTCTCTGTACATGTGTGTGTGTGAGTGTGTGTGTGTGTGGGAGGACATACACTGCTTCTTGTGAACTGCTGCGAAACAGGAAAGTAGACGAAATTGGACCCTGTGGTACATGTGCGTGATAATAAACGTGTGTGTGTGTGGTTTTTTTTGCATGTTAAAGAGACAAAAATCTCTTACAAAACAATGCAAAGGTAAAAACCTGTTGGTGGTGGTTTTGTGTGTGTGTGTGGGTGTGTGAGTGTGTGTGTGTGTGTAGGTACGCCGTTCATTTCTCTTTGTAGGTTAAAATGCCAACTCCTTTTCACTCTCACTGATTCCCTTATAATTAATCAGCCATGCAATTATACTGGAGAATAGAGAGAGAACAAGAGACGGGCAGAGAGAGAGAGAACAAGGCAGACAGAAAGAGAGAGAGAGACAGAGACAGAGAGAGCATAAAATCCTCTGCACGGATCTATTGTGAGGGAGCATGAGAGGTAGGGAGAGAGAGAGAGAGAGAGGGTTTCTCTTGAAAGGTGATAATAAGGAGCCCTTAAAAGAACAAATGAAAATGTCATTTCTCCCCCCACAAGCCCCCTCCTCCCCCTCCGCTGTCCTGCGGAGGGATAATGAGAGGGAAAGGGAGAAAGTGAGGGAGAACGTGTGTTTCTCAACATGAGACCTTTTGTCGAAACATCTTCAACACCCCGTCCCTTCCCTCCTCACTTTTCCTCTCAGCTTCACATCTCCCCTCCTCATCCTCCTCCTCATCGCCCCACCCCCCCCCCCCCCCCACCCTCCCCTCCTCTCTCTCCCTCTGTTCACCCTCGTCTTTGTGTTTTTATTTTTTTTATATAAAGACACGTCTGCCCCCGCCAGCCCTTGCTCCTCTTCCCTCGCCGATACTCCATTATGCTGAACATTAATTCCCGGTTGTTATCAAGACGACAGGTTTGGATTGGACAAGAGCTGGAACCATGTCCCGTTCTCAGCCAATAGAAAGGTCAGGTTATTATGGTAATAGGATGGGGTTTAATATTAGAGCGACTCTCTTTGTTCCAGACAAGTTGCATTACATTGGAGAACTTCTCATTACAAAGAGAGCCTGCCTCACTCTGCTGCCGCTAATTTGGTTTGGGGGATGAAACGGCGAATGTGGGAGCACTCTCTCCTCGCGCTAAAGCTGCTGCTGAGGTGCCCTTGAGCAAGCAGTGCTGCTGCAGTGGAATCTGCTCCCAGTTTTGAATGCATACAACTCACCTGGGTCAATAAAGGTTGAAAATATGGCTGTATTAGCTGTGTTATACTGCTTGATCATGCTTTGTATCCCCAGAAATTAGAGATGGGGCGACACGATTCACCACACAAAAAGGGTTTATGATTCAGTACAACCAGGACACTATATATTAAAGTCAATGACAGCAAACTCCTCTTAAACACTTTTCTGTAGCAACTAAGTTTATCTTGAAGTCAAGCCAAACTTGTTCTCATGCCCCCAAGTCAGAAAACACAGGAATAATGTAAACGTTATCTGTTTGAATGAATCAGCATAATTTTTTCAGCGCAAGTTTGCTGATTATAGGGTTTTCTTTTGTTGTTGTGATCAAATTATGTATGACCTGGGAGTAATGTTAATTTTGGCTGTCTATATGATTTAAATGGATTCTTAACGACCAGCTTTAGTTATATAAACAGATGTACGGCACAATGGACATTTTAATAGCAGTTGTCAATGTTTTCTGTATCTGTCCTTTACAACATTGGATTTTAAATAATTGGACTCTAAATAAACTTGAACTTGAACAAATAAATAAATAAGTCAGTAAGTAAAATGTATGGCGGCGGAGGACTAGTTTTTTTTTTACCTCAAGGCCAGGACTTGTATGAACAATTTAAAAAATATATATATATATTGTCATTACAAGCCAAGTTCTTGGCAAA
>OMLB01007656.1:2843-20283 GCA_900302555.1 Myripristis jacobus | reverse complement strand
ACACACACACACACACACACACACACACACACACACACACACATTCACTCACACTCACCAGCCTGTTGGTATATTTCGCCCCAGCCTGTCGTCCCATCACCAAAACTCCTGCAAGTGTAAAAACAACATGCAAGTGTTATGTTGTCACACAATGTCACCACTTCACAGGTTACTGAAATTCATTGAGAAAAAAAAGTCATGGGTGTGTCACTATTTTCAGAGTCTTATAGAAGGATAAACATTATGACGAGTTGACAGAGCCCAGACCTTGGACTTGGACCTCAGCTGTGAGCCACAGCAGGCACTGTGTAGTGGTAGCTCTCTGAGATTCTGGGGAAATTAATATTTGCTCGATGTGAAGAACCTATTCATAACCGGTTTGTTTTGGAAAACGTTAACAATTTTTCACATGGATCAAAGTGGCCATCTGGTTAAATTCACCCAGGATCTCTTTTTTAGCTTATGCGTATAGCTCCTTTAGTAATCTCAGCGGATTACCTTAATTTTCTGCCTTCCTCTTTCCCTCAGGTTAGTGCAGCATTTGCAGAGAGAGACTCTCTCAAGAATGTGTCTAATTTAGTGGGCTAAGAGGCAGATTTATACCTGTGCTAGTTATGGAGAATCTTGCTCCCCTGAGAAGTCCAATGACTGTTTACGGGCGGCCCGAGAATGCCTAAGCAGATGATGAAGCACCTGCCAGAGTTCCCCCATGTCTGCTCTGTCCTGTTCTGTCTGTCTGCTCACCTCCCCTGCCTCCCTCTCGCTACAACTTTCTCCTCTCACTCCTTCCTCCCTTTCTCACTCCTTCCTCCCTTTCTCACTCCTTCCCGTCTCCTGCTCCCTCTTTCTGTCTTTCTCTCCTCGGCTTTGCCACATCTCCTCCAGTTACCATGGAGTTTTGCATTTTACAACCATTCCCACTCCTCTCCCTAGAGTGAATCTATCTACTTACTCTGTCTACTGCTGAGAATAAGAGAGTTTTGCGCTCTCTCCCCTTCCCTCTTTCTCTGCCCACACACACACACACACACACACACACGCACACACATACACATTGGACACACAATTGACATCATCTCACACACACACACACAAACCGTCGAACAGAGCTGTGGCCAGGTTTTGTTTATGACAGGGAAAAGCAATATCGAGATTGTTTCAGAGTAGTGTCATCACGTGAAATGTATCGCTGTCAGGAGTATGTTTTATATGTCTGGGCCCTTGGCTGAAGCCATTTTAGGAAACAGAAAATATCATATCGTATGACCTCCTCTGGTATAAAAGTAAACTATCAGCTGTAAATCCGATACACAACTACAGTAGTGTGTGTGAAGAGGAAGAAATCCAGGTTTGCTGTGACATGAACCGAACAAGTAAAATAAAGATCAGCTGTTTCTTGCAGTAAAGTAGGCTCTAATGCAGCTGCTGGAAATTACGCTGCCGTGTATATTTTTATACATGAATGTTATTAAATGTTTTATCAAATTAGAGGTATTGGAAATATTTCCTAAATGTAGAGAAACTTTTACCAATACACTTAAAGGCCTGCTTCCGATACGATTGTATGGTATGTTTTTATTATTTATTTTTTTTTGGCTTTTAGATTTATTTCAGAGTTTTCATCTGGACTCAAGTTGAGTCACTGGAAACTTAGAATGGAGACACAAACTAACACTTTTATTTTTCAACACTTTAACATCTGTTGTTCTGCTGATTCCACAGTGGTTCTACACAGGCAGGATTTTTTTTTTTTTTAAGCTAAGGCCAGTTATAAAAAAAAAAAAAAGATACACTTTCAAACACTTAATCAGAAAAATATAACAGTAGAAATGTATTTATTTTATTTTGTATTTTACAGAGGTTATTTTAAAACTTGATACAAGAAGTGTTACAAAGTAAAGAGGCAGGAGAGACATCTTGGATTCCCACAGCTAGAAAAAAAAAAAAAAAAAAAAAAGTATTTCCTTTTACAGTTCCTGTATTTCAACTTTCAAAGGGCTACATTTTATTTATTTTCCCAATAGGAAGCACCCCTAATTTTGGTTGACTCAAAATTTATATTTCCTGCTGTAAAACACAAGTGAAAAGCTTCTATAAATCTCCGCACACGATATTTATTTCTCTCTTTATGTCATTTGAGTATTAAATCATCAAGCGTTGACCGATTCTTGGTCACAGTGCTGTAATTTCAGTGAGGGATCTTTCTTCTTTCTCTTAAATATCCATATCCAGACTGCGTTATACTCAATGGGCCATAACTCGTTAATGCATGTGGTATGATTTTGCACCTGTAATTAAGTGTCAGCTTATAAACACACAAACACTAATAATACCCAGAGCTTTTCAGGGCGAGCTTGGTGGTGGCAATAGCCCATCCATCAATGTCCCTAATGAGGCTTCATATAGACAAGTCAGCGGAGGCTTCCTGGGCAGCTCGGTCTTATTTTTCATGCTCACTATGATAACCACCCAAATCCCCAGTAAGATGATATCAGCCAAGATAGGAAAGATGTTAATGTGTGTGTGCGTGTGTTTTTGTGTGCACCCTTACAGTATGTGTGTGTGCCTGTGTGCAGTAGGGGTCCTGTTCAAAGTTCCCATTAACCTCCGTGTCATTTTAGCGTTGGTGACGTTAATCAAAACCAACACCATTAAGTGTGAGGTGGTTAATATGGCTGCTGTTTTCAATGTGCCCATTAGTAATATGATGCAGAGAGGCCAAGTTGAGGAGCTAATGAGGTGTCACAGGTCATTTAGACCAACCAGAAGCCACCGCATGATGTTAGCCAAATAAAGGCTGTGGCACTTCTATGCAACCGGGACAGCACAGCATGTAAGAGAAGAATATTGTTACAACAGTAACAGTCATATTAACTTGGAACAGGCCAGTGACAACAGAACAACGAGGTCCTGCTCCTCTCACCTGTAGAGGCCTTGTTTATTTATAGTGTCAACAAACCAACAACGTTCTCCACTGAAGCCCCTAGGCGGCCTAAGAATGATTATCCTCTTCCTGTTTATTTGAATTATAGAGCTTAAACGCTTTCTCTCCCCCCCCTTCTCTCTCTCGCTCTCTCTGTGTCTTTTTCTAGGCCACAGAAGACGAGGACAGCGCAGAATGTGGTCAGATGTGTTTAGCTGACAGATAGATCTACAGTTTCAGAAGCTGAGGCCTTCGCGCTGTGGGACAGATTTCATGCTCTGGATCGCCACCACACCAGGGATGAGACAAGGTTTGGATTGGGCCTGAGATCCTGTGGTGATTGGGGGGTTTCCAGCACAACATTTACGATATCACTGGGAATGCCGCCGACGCACTTGAGGGACTAACGAGAGCAGAGGCCATGCGTCCCTGATGGCCAAAGAGCAGCACTGTGTAGGTCTTACTCAGCCTAGCCCTGCGTTGTGCAGGCCCCAGGAAGTTATGTACAAGTGACAGAGAGTCTACAAGCATTGCATCAAAGCAGATCGACTGTGTTCTTTAACATCAGTCTCAGAGGCATTTTGTTCAATACTGATTAGTTTTCATTTCCGATTGGTGCAGGATCGTTTCATAATTTTAAAGTCAGAGTCGGTATTCCTGAGTAGTGCTAAATGTTAGGGCTGTAATTAACAGTCATTTTCATTGTCAGTTACCCCTGTGATATCTCAAATATGTTCAGTGATATTTTAAAATTGTTTACTTAATCTGACAACCCCCCTCCCCACACACACACACACACACACACACAAACAACAACACAATATTCATTTTATAAAAATATGAAACGGAGGAAAGCAAGCAAACCTTTTTTTTTATTTTACTTGATAAAAAACTAAAAAAATGAATTGATTATCAAAATTATAATTGATTACCTTTCTGCTGATTGATTAATAGATGAATCAACTAATCGTTTTAGCACTACCGAACATGTTCAGGTCCTCAGAGATTTTAGTGCACACGACTGACTGATTGGCTGGGAAAATAATAACTTTCACAGGACAAGAAATAAGAGAGAATGCAGGTTCTAACAATAAATGAGTTATGAAGTCATATAGCATTTGACAGACATGAAGAATGACCTCATGGCATTTAAGATAACCATCTGTTTTCTCTCTCTGTTGGTACTGAATGACTCCAAGATAGCGCAGCCCACTCCCAAGACACTGTTTTTGTCTATGATTTTATATTTGGTTTGGGACTTTTCGTTATTGATCTTTCCAAATGTTCAAATCCATCCAGTGATCAGCGGGCATTAATGTAAAAATAATGAGAGACCACTTTGGAAAACGTACTTCTGCAGCCCCCATCATTTATTTTATTTTATTTTATTTTTATTTTTTTTCGCTCTATTTCTCTGCATGTCAGTATGAAAGTAGCAGCCGTCAGTGTCAGCGGGTAATGACAGAGGAAGTGACGTGTGACAACTATGGCCTGCCACTGTGGTTGGTTCTGTAAGAGCAGAGGAGGTGGCCACGTCTCGGCGCTAATGGAGGAGGAGAAAATGGCCGTGTCAGTCCTGTCAACGTATTATGTTTTAAACCTAGACAGTTGTTGCTGCTCTTGCAGGCCCATAATTCCATGCCATTAAAAGTGCCAAGGGGAGAGAGCGAGGGAAGAGGCAAGGGAGGGAGGTGGGCTCTGAAGTGAAGCAGTTGTAGGATTTTCTACCTCTTGTTGCCTTCGCCCCTGATCCCCTGCCACTTTTGCGCTGGAAACTTTTGGCATTGCTTGAAAGCATAACGACTAGTTGCGGCTTTAAAGTGATCATAAAGTCAATCACGTTGGCTTGAATTACCCAGCAATCTCTGTTAGTTAGTCCCTCTTCAGCTGCCGTGCCATGAGGTGTGCATGTGGGGGGGATGTAGACATATGTGTGTGTGTGTTTGTGTACATTTATGTGCATATTATATTTGAGTGTGTGTGTGTGTGGGAGGTGAGAGATCTACTGTACAAGTCAGAAACTGGAATAAGGAGTGAAGTCGGAGGAGGATGCAACTCATTTCCATGGCTAACTGCCATGTGAATGAAAGCCTTAGGTCCAGTGAAAAAAGTTTTTTCAAATTAGTAACACAGAGCAAAATAAGGGAAAACTTTATGCATCTATTTCTAGAAGAAACACAATAGCAGAGCTTTATGATATGATATAAAAAAATATGTATTTTGAAAAGCAATGACTCCAAACAGGCTCTGTGGCCAAATTAGAATGCCCTGCAGATCCAAGCAACTCTGACACTTCTTTATGAATTGCTACTAATCGAAAATGTTGGTGGGAATTACTGTCACTTGTTCTGATTTGTATGCATGACAACCTATTTCATCTCAAAGAATACTAGACCCCACAAGGTCTTTACATTACGTGCAAACATTTGCAATTATGATGAACTCCACCAGCTTATCTCAAAAGGAACAGGTTCTTACTGATGGACAAGTAGACGTTTTAATGAAATAAACTGCTTTGAGCTGATGAAATAAAGATTGCTCCACCTCAGGGCACACTCAAATTAAATTATCAAGATGACTGCATGCATGCTGCTTCCATTAACTCAGGTATGGTAACGGCTGGCCTTATCGCGCTGCACTTGTTCCATCAGGTTCCCAAGGAAAGATAATAAAAGTAATAATTATAGTGTTATTAAAGTTACTACTGTATACAATGGATGATGCTGTTGCTCAGGAATACTTAATCCACTTTTTTGTCCTCTGTGCGATATCTCAGCTCCTTCCTTTGGCAGCCAAAGGCCTCACAGATTCTCTTTTCCTCTGTTCAGAGATGGACTGATGTTAAAACCATGTGTTGTCTCCTGAGGCCGAGCGAGTAGACAGTACGATGCATGCAGTTTTATGCACACAGATAAACATGAGGCTCGATGGCCTGTCAGAAGCCTCTGGAAGGAGCCCAGAGTCCTTTGGCTTAAAACAATGTTGGTGTTGGGGCGAGAGGGACTGTGACTGGCAATGGGAAACACCTGTGTTGGGGTGAGGAGCCGGGCAGTGTGTTAAAAGAAAAAGGGGAGGGAGAGGAAGAGGGAGGGAGAGAAGGATAAAACCTTGTGTGTAGCAGGGGCAGTCAGAAAGGCCAATGCATCCTCGTCATTTGGTGTTGAGAGGTGAAAGTCTTAGAAAGTCAGTTATCGTTATACCTCGGTTGTCGCCCCTTAGACTTGGATTTGACGGCACTTGAGAACCTGGAAAACTATGCGTGTACAAGGCCATAAAGGTGCTTTTGCCTTGCAGATACATTAGTTGGAGATCATCAGTGAATTATAGCTGTGGGAACGGTGAAAAGCCGAATTCAGAAAGAGTATTATAAAAATATGGGATCAATATTCAGCCATCTCTCCCACTGGTATTTTTGTGCTGATATAATCTATCCCCTGAGATTGTCTGATGTCAAATTTAAACAAGGAATTCTTATCCCGTATCATATGTTTCGAGTAAAGATTTGGCTCTGAAGTGACAATAGTGGAGTAGATGTAGTCTCTATCTCAGTGTAGGGAGCAGGTTACCACACAGCCATGTAGACAAGTAACAATGCTTCTGGCTTCCATAAGTCTGTGGCAGTATTTCAGACATTTTCTCCTCTGAGGGAAAATGGTCATTTTATCTCCACTTGATTCATATTCTGACTTTTGGTAGGCATGTTTGGCTTTAAGATATTTTGATTAGAACCATTTTGCCCCTTTAGCAATCCCAGCAGCTTCTAAAGCTGCAGCGTTTGATATGAAAGTGAAATGAAGAACTTCTCTATCTTTGATGGAGGAAGTTATCTCACGTCAAAGTGTGTTTGTTAGAGGCTCTCAGTAATGCTCTGTAGATGTCATTCATGTATCAATACAGACTGATTTTTTTTTTCTGTATAGTAACAAGAAAGGTATAAACTGTATTTGGCATTCAGGCAGTTCAAGCAGGCACATCCATTTTATTGGTTTCTAAATAATACCTAGCTGTAAAAAAATGTGTGCATACAGTATAAACATGGAAATCCCAAATGGAACAAAGAAAACATAGCAACATTTTTTTTTTTTTTTTCCACAGCCAAACATCTTACCGTCCTGTATGAACAGCACATATCCATCAGCTTCTCCTCAGTGGCCCAGTGCTCCACCCTCACGTCAGGTTGATCATCCCATCTCCTGCTTCTCTATCCTGAGGTGCCTGCTGTCAATTTATCAGACGTCCCTTTTAATTTCATACTTTCCACAGTGTAAGCATCCCTCTCTGCTGTCTGCAGCACCGTTAGAGGGTTCAGAGCGTAGCGGTGTGAAACGGGCCGATGTGTAGCACACAACTGTCAGGGAGAAAGGGGGTTATGATGGAGTAATGATCTCCTGAAACAGGCAGTACTGTACAGTAAACATTCCTCACTGTATATTTTCTATACTACACTCAAACTGTATTCTCCATTTTTTTTGTTTGTTGTTGTATTAATCATGATTCTTAAATGGTGGTGGTATTTTCCTGTACACTTCCACAAAATCAATCCAAACGATGAATCAAATAAAAGAAGGTGCTGTCATTGTAGGTTTTATTTCCATGGCCAAACGCGGAAAAGCTGGAGTTGGTTTTGCAAGTTGCGACTTTAATGCGCTTGTGTAATATATCCTGATGTGACATAATATTCTGGCTTTGCTTTAGATAGATATGCATAAAAACCCGGTGAGTGGCAAATCATTGAATCCATGTGGAACAATGTGGGAGGACTCAGTCGAGGAGCATAACATAACTTAGGGAATATTATCTGTGCTCTGACTCTGACAGGTCTGTGTTTTCGGTGGTTGGATCTGGCAGGCATGTTCGAATCTCATGCATTCATATAGATAAATGAGAAATCAGATATATTTAAGAATTCACAATTAAGCAAGCTATCAGTGGATCACATCCAGTGTTAGACCCCATCGGCTTCATTGCAGCAGCTCTTCCTTTGATGTGACACATCCGAAATTTGGAAATAATTTTGTAGTGGATGTGGCACATAAAATATCATATGTTCAATCTTGATTCGGGACTCCCAAACCCCCCTTCTCCATAATCCTCTCCTCATCTTCTCATCACCCTCGCCTCTCTCCCACTTTGTCTCTCTTTCTACGTCTAACAAAATTAATTACTGTATGTTTTATTTTATGAAGGTGTCAGGATGAAATGATGAATGGCTTGTAATATCAAAAGATTAAAGACACAATGCAAGGCAGGATAGATTACCACTGAAGGACGTGCACGCTTGTGCTGTACAAGCGCATGTATGAAGCACCACACATTACACACACAGCATGCACAAACTCTCTGGGGCCGTTAATATCTGGTTTCATATTTGATATTAACTTACTGGAGGAGCGATTATGGCCACAATGTCATTACCAGTGGTAGAGGGGCATAATAGAAGTGAACTTTTCAAAAGGTCCTCATAATTGCAGTCTAGGCCCCTTCTTGATAAGATTCCATATTGGTATGTACACTGGTCCCCTCATTACGGCCACAGATGAAAAAGAGTATTTCAGCGTTCTTTAATGAGCAGTGTACGAGTGAAGGTCATCTTAATGGGGTTCAACTTGCTGGTGGGAGCCAGAGGTAATATTCTAATGAGAAAGAGCCGGTACACCACTCTAGTAATTCTGTAATTGCACCCATGGATGCCATTTTATTGTTGCCTGTGCAATGGTATTGAAGTCCTTTGTTGTCATTTGCAGCATTGCTCGTCCTCTGTGGTCTGCTTTAGAGGCCCAGCTGATGCTCAGTTCATACAGACACGTGCACACACACACACACACACACACTGCACGCGCGCCCACACACAACATTATTACCGCATTTCAAATCCACTTCACAGCATCCAGTGTTTATTGGAAGCTACAGTTTATTCATTGCTTACTTATGGGTGGGGGGACATCAGAACCACCCAGCAAAAAGAATGAATATTAACTCCAGTACGCACCAGCATGGCAGAGCGAGGACACAGTCAATGTGTGTGCGCGCGTTTGTTTGTGTGAGTTTGTATCTGTGTTTGTGCCTGTGCATGAGTTTGTGCATGCTTGAGTACTTGGTTGTGTGTATGTCCAAAAACAGTCTGCCTCCGGCTGATTCTTCAGCATGTAGTAAAGCCCTGCCCCCCTGTGCCCCAGTGCATCTGAATGACACAAACAGCAACAGCATGGTGCTCTTATTTTGGTAGTCGTACAATTATCACTTTCAGCCCTGTGTGGATAAGATTTTTTTTCAGAATCAGATAAATGCTGTCTCTGGGAAAAATGTGTCACATAACATATTTTCAGAATCCAAAATCCAAAATATAGCACAAATGCTAATGTTGTTTTTTTTGATAATATGTGGAAAAAAACCATATAGAAATATACAGAAATCAGTACAACTGGAGATATATGTTTTTGTAAATGAACTCTTTGTTGACATACACTGCACTGCAACTGAGACCAGAGGGTACATGTAGCTAATATTCATGATCAATAGCAAATGCAGCTCGATCACACACACAGTGAGGAGTACACACAGAGGAAGAAGATATCCATTCCATCTGATCCTGAGTGTATTCCTCTGGTGCAGTGTTTTCCTTGAGTCCAGTCCCTGGATAACCCTCCCACTGAACCATGATGACAAGATGAATGGACGGACAGACGGCACGTGGCGGCCATCTGCGGTTGCTAGGTGGCCTTTCTTCCATAACAACCCTCACATTAGCTCCAGCGCTGATGAGAAACAGAGCAGCATAGACTAGTGGCTCCGCCCATGTTCAGATGTACAGTAATCTTTTTTTTCCCCAACAGCTAAAAGTCAAGTTGCAGGGTTAACTGGTTAATTGCTTGAGACAGTTGTAATTTCTAAATCACTAATTTAATTTCAATTTCATAGCACTGTGTACAGGTTGATTTATTAGGATTATTAGTACCGGATGGTCTGTAATGGGGTCGTATTTTGTGAAGAAATTTTTTAAAACTTGATTTACTGGAGCTGAACTCCAGGAATGTTATTACAAAAATTAACTTAATTCTTTTGCAATTGAAAATATTCTTTACTGCTTTTGCAATCATTCTTTACCATTTCTATTAATTAATAGTAGCAACTAACTAACAAACTACTATTTAATTCCACTAACTAATTTAATTCCTATGGATAGCTCCACTTATAATCTTGATGATATCAAATGTTCATATGTACAAATATTTATTGCATTGTACAGACGTAAGATACAGACTTTTATATTGAGATGTATACCCCTGTAAGTGAACTCTTCTGCTAAAAGAAATTGTGTTTCTGGAAAAAGGACTGAAACGAGTTAAACATGAAGCCCCGAGATCTCTCACTTTCTCTCTCTCGTTCGTGCGTGCTCTCCCTGTGTTATTATTTCCTCTCCATAGGTCATGTCAGTTTAAACAGGATCCTCAAATATTTTCACCATGACTTGTATGCACACGGGGGATACACCACAAAACCTGGGGTTAAAGGTGATGCTGCTTTTTTCCTTGTTTGACACAAAAATAAGTTTCAGAGTCACGATTTATCAACACTCAACTTCCCGTCCAAAGCAGTAACTCTCAATCCAAGAAAATGATAAATGAGATTCAACCTAAACTTATAGAGTCAAAGTTGAGGGGCATATGTACTTTGGGGAATTACAAATGAGCATAAGTCCTCCAATTTGTCAAATCTCATTTGAGGCACTGAAGTGTTTAAAACTGTGGATGAATTTCATCCCTCTGTCTCCTCTGGCTTTGACTGACTGAAATAGGTAAGCGAGCAAGAGTGAGCCTGCTCCATAGGGCTCAGGCGGCTGTGTAAAAGTATGAGGGAGTTTTAAAGGTGATAAAAAAGGCAAGGCAGTGAATATCATCGTGTAGATAAGACAGCCACCCCGCTTTCCACAGGCTACATCCTTTTTATTGCATCTGGCAGCGAATTAAGGCACGTGTGGGGGGAAAAAAAAGGACGATTGAAAATGAAACCCCAGGCTAAGACTGCATTCAGCCTGACTGCTTTCCTCCCTCAACACTGACATTAGACTTTGATTCTCACATGAGATCCTCTGATGATGATGATGAACCATAAAAAATGATATAGCTCAATAAAAGTACAAAAAGGCGTGAGTTCATAAAGAGGACCTGAGGGCCGTGTTAAGTTTGGTCTGTGCCAGTGCATTTCTTCTCCCTCCGCTGGCTTTTAGAGATGATTACCTTGGATATTTATGGATGAAACAATTTTTGATTCGAGGGAGTCAGCTGGGCTGGATGTTTGCTGGCTCTTGCGTGTCTGGGAATATCTGATTCACCAACATTGCTCTTGCCACCTAAACTGAAATCTTGGAGATATTTGACCTGTTATCGGTTTAAAACTGGGATAATATAGTACAGTTGTCATAGCCGTCACTATAAATAGCACTGGAAGAACTCGGTCCAGCACATTATCGGTGATAGAATCGGAAGACCCACTGGCATTGACACACTGATTGAGCAGACAAATTAGATAATTGTTGGAGTTTTCCTGGTCACCTTGACGGTCCACATTGGATTCAGTCAAAGTCCAAAACAAACAGGTCACATGCCTCTATATATCATAATGAGAAAAATGCCAATACATTGAGTTTTGTGTCAATACATTGTGGAAAATCAACCGCCATCTGCAGCCGGGGAGTAGAATTAACATATTAGTTTTTTTGAGCCACTACCAGCCTCTCCTCTCCTCTCCTTTCCTCTCTTCATCTCCCCGCAGTACCCTCTTCTCCTTTCACTCCTTCCTCTCCCTTCATCATTTCTTTCATCCTCTCCTCTCTGTTGCAAGAGTGCAGACTGGAGCAGGCAGGCTCTAGTGAGCGCTGGCCCCCAGCTCTCCAGGCAGCGTGTGATGTGACTTGAGCCGTGTGATCTCCATGAGAGAAAACCCTGATGCATACAGGAAATAATCAGGGCAACACAGGCAGTGTTCAGAGGAATGCAAATATTTTCAGAGTGCTTAAAAAACAATACCACACACACACACACACACACACACACACACCGCCAAAAACAGAAGTCCCCCCCTACACACAAACACGCACACGCCACATCATACACACACATAACCACAATACATACCCACACATACATCACACAACAGAGGACGAAAAAAAAAAAAAAACAACAACCAGCCCCCTGACAAAACTCTCCCCAAGTGCATTTGCATAAAACATTAAGCTGAACAAAATGATTACACCTGACAAGTTGAGTTGGAGGAAGAACATCGCCGGTGGCAGCCGGTTACTTGCAGATCCTGCAATCATTCTCTCGTCAAGCAACTGTTTCATGGCCGCCTTTGTAGGCACTGTCATAGCGCTGCATCGTGATTAATCCTTCCCTTTTGTTTTTCTTTTCTCCCTTCCACCCCTCTCAGTCCCTCCCACAAATCCAATAAGTTGCCCTTAAATCAGGTTACCCTGCACCTTGCAGATAGGGGCATTGTGATGGATATGCCAAAATGCATGCCAGGCAGTGTGTTTTTGTGTGGAAGCACTGTGAAATTGTACTGCTGTGATTCTGCATTATGGTGCTAAGTGTTTGTCTTGTAATGCAATTAAATGTGCATGTAAGCCGCCCCCACACTCCCCAAACTATTGTGTGATGCATTTAATAATTTTATATACGCTCTTTTGTGACATTGCCATTTAACCCGAGGTAAAATAGAATAATTTAGAGGAGTATTAAAAGAATAACTTTAGAGTTTTTTGCCATAGAGAACACAAGCTGGATCATTTTGAAAAAAAAAAAAAAAAAAAAAAGATGACAATCAAAACATTAATATCCTTCTCACTCATATAAGCCTCTGCTGAAAATTCTTAGCATTGAGTACTTTGCTGAAGGATAGCTCGCAGATAAAGAAAGAGAGAGATTATTGCCTCCTTTCATTTCTGCCCCCCTGGCAGCAGTAGGTATGGTAATATGGTTTTTGAATATTTGCAAGCATAAACTTAAGAAATGAGTGCTGATAAGGAGTGACAGCAACAGAGGCAGCAGAGATCTTCAGCATGACAGGCGATGTCAAAAACCGCGGTGACGCTGTCACTGTGACAAACTTTTCAAAAGAACAATGCACAGACACACCGTTATTGAAGTGAGCTGCTGCAAGCCTCTCTGACAGTGTTGTCCCAGCAGTTAAAAAATGGAAACATCACCTAATTATGCACGCCACATTTTTCTCTGAATACTTAAGCCTACAAACTTTCAACGTATGTCAATATACTTTGCAGTGTGTCTCGGTGCATGGGCACATTGGAAGAAAGTAAGATTTATATGCCAGTGTGGAATGGGGAAAGTGCTCCAGGAGGATTCACACTGTATAATTGTGGATCACGTTTTGAAAAAGAATCCAAATGAAATATTGAAATAAAAAAAAAAATTGTATCAGTATTTGACTTATCATGGATCAATAACAAAAAAGTTATTTCTGTTTTTTTAACACTCATTTTTAACCCGATCGAGTGCAGTTTGTGAACTAAACCTGATGTTAACCTCCATCAGAGCAGATGTCTCCTTGACGCGGCTGCTCCATTATTGAGTTTTCCTCTTCTTTTAATCTTCGCCGTACTTTTATTAGAACAGTAACTCGGCAGACCCTGTCACGTCTGTGAGAAGCCGTGAGGATCATTACTTCCAAAAAGAACCAGCTGGCCCATTGTTTAGGCTCTGCCAGCTGTGTCTATTTTCATAACCCATTTTCCTTTTGTTCTACTACACCTCCCTATAAAAGTACAGAGAGAGGAAGACAGAGTTATATTTCACCATTTCATGAACTCTTCCCCCCATGATAGCCTGATGCCCGATGCATTGGCCAGTGGCGCACGCACGCGCGTGTGTGTGTGTGTGTGCATTTTAGCATGTACGTGTGTGAGTGTGCATATGTGCGTATGTGTGATTGCGAGGAGGAAGGCAAGGTCTGTAATCACCTAATCCAAACATACACTCGGGGAATCTCATTACTGGACCTAACAGTTCCATTTGAACCTTATCTGGTTTCAATCAGCCGCCTCTCGTTTGGAGCAAGGCACAGAAACTTGATTCCTTTTGTCTAGAAGTCTCTGCTATCAGGGGTCTCCTGTTTGTCTTGTCCATCACCCACTTTGAAAGCTAAAGGCATTTTGAATTCTTGGTCAACCGAGAGCACGGAGAGACGACTCCAGTGGCAGTGAGTGAAACGCTGCTTCTTGTCATGCAGCTAGCGGGGAGCGGTGCGTGTGACATCAGTGGGTGTGTATGTGCAGAATGGACGGCTGCCATGGGGGAACTCCCGCTAACCCCACACCCTTCTACACTAACCCCGGTTCTTCCCTACTCCCCCCTGCCCCCAAACCCCCATCCACATGTAAACGGACATTAAAACGAAACCTGACCCTGGCCCTGGAATCTGTAAGGTGCTGTTTTTTCTCTCTCTTTTCTTTTTCCTAAGCAGGGAATCCTGCAGTGTGTGTGTGTGTGTGTATGTGTGTGTGTGAGTGAGTGTGTACAGGGTGATGGGGTAGTCAAGAGAGGGGGGTCAGAGAAAGGTGAGCAAGACGCGACGTCAGCGACTGAGTGAACCGTCTCAGGAATCCCCAGATTAAAAAACTCCAGAAGGTTGCGAGTCAGAGATAATCACAGGATCTGGAATTCACAATAACAAACTGGCCATATATCTACCTGTCTCCGGCCTTCCTCCCTGAGAGGGCCACGGGGTCAACCAAATGGCTGCATTCCATCAACAGCTCTTTTTTTCCTCCTGCTGAGCTCCCAATGAAGTGTCTGGAAGGATCAAATATGGCCTCCAAAGCCTTAAACAGCTTTAACTCTCTCTCTCTCTCTTATTCTCTCTCCCTCTCACTCGACAGTATCTACCCACAGTTTTATCTTCAGAGGAGTGCCTTTATTTTGGTCCTGTAGAAATTTTTTTCTAATGACAGTTTCACCCTCTAAAGTAAAACTGGGATTGAGGCTAGAGTTTAACCTCAGAAAGAATCCAAGAATGTAGATTAGATGCAATGTTTCAACCAACGTGTTTATTTGTTTATTTATTTATTTATTTGTTTATTTAAATTTTTTTAAAGACAGATACTGCTTCTGATATTTTTTAGCTGAAGATGCCGATAGCTGATACTTTATGTCAATAATAATAATTTTTAAGATCGATTTTTTTTTAAAAAATAAACAAAAAAGCTAAGAACTGTTTACTCATAAATCTCATTTTAATGAATTGTTTTAAAAGATAAAAGCATAAAAGAGACTATACTAAAAATGCAAAATAAACAGCAAAGACAATGATGTTAGAAAAAATTATTTAACCTTTCCACCACTGCCAGCCCCACCAGTGTGTCCATTATTACAAATGCATGTTGCACAGAGCTTTATTTTAAACTCTAGTCAAGATCACAGAGGTTTCCACAGATTCTAAATATGTTATGATAAACTTCTGGGAAGAGTCTGTAAAATGATGCACAAGACATCTATTTTTTTTTCCTTTCCTTCTGATGTAATAGCCATAACCATAGAAATGGTCTACATTTAAGTGTGATATAGCTTTGAAGAAGCATCGGCATGAGCAGACACAGGACATGTGTGTGACATAACCGTGCAGTTTAGACAAAATGGAAAGTTATTTTAACTTAAAAATTGCTCAAGGAGGAAATCAGGAGGAGTTCCGCTGGTTGAAAAAGAGCTAGAGAATAGCCTCTGTCTTATCAGAGAGGGAATACATGGGCATGCCGATGTCCAATATTCACAAAAAGGCAGATATCGGCCCCCAATAATCCAGTAAATTGGCCTAACCCTAGTAGATGCTACTGCGACTGGAACATGTCTGAGACTGGCGTAGCTTGGCTAGGGTTAAAGGCTCAGGGCTGTAGCTTAGGAGCTGAGGTTAGAGACCTGGGGCTTTGTGGCTGAGGTTAGAGCGCTTCCTTTGAGACTTAGGATGGAGCTATGGGCTCTGCGGCTGTAGCGATTTCTGGGTTGAATTAACAGTTGAGCAGGGGAGAGCCATGACTGTTGTCTGGAGGGGGCTGTTGGGGTCTGGTGGAGGGTCTAGTAGGGCAGGTATGATTTACATAGCTGTGAGAGAGTCCAGGATCTCAGTCTGCCCAGACCCGTCCCCGGGGAGCCGTGTTGAAGGAGGCGCTGCATTGTGATACTTGTGTGATTTATGTTCCCCACGCACTCTTCCTTCCCATTGCTTGACAACTTCATTATTTATTTTTGTTTGTTGTGATTATTTGCTTTAGCGCAGTTAGGTACTGTATATCGCGTAGACTTTGTATAAACCTTGAGTCGCAGCCTAGAGACTTGACTGTGTGCCTGCCTGTTCTTCAGATCTGCGCTCTGCAGAGGTTAGTCTTTGTTGTTGCCCGTGTACCCGTCTAGACACTGAGGATAATTTGTCCCTTTGCTTCCTCCTCTGGTTGCTGCGTTCTCAGCATGGGAAATTACCTTACAAAGAGGGCAAGGGTTGCCGATTGAAAGTAAGTTATTTCGTCAGTGTAAAGTGTAGTAAATAGCCTGAGGTTAGGGGAAAATAATGATATACAGCCCTGTCCAGAGGGAGACTACTGCATGAGACACAATCAGCCCCTTGCAGAAAACTTTCTGAAATGCTTTCAGAGGATGTATTTCATCATGTTAGATGATTACTGTGGATAGCACCACCACTGGATGGTTATATCATATTCATATCTAGGCAGAGAGGCTCTGGCATTGTGGACTCACGTTCCTAGAGTACAGTGTGTGGTGTTTAGGACTGCAGGGTATATCTAAATTCAACTATTGATTAACCTTGCAGCAAAAAAAAAAAAAAAAGAGAGAGAGAGAGAGAACGAAAGCCCCTGTAAAGACATCACCGTCTGCAGTTACACTGCAGGACTCTTCATTCCCCCCCCGCACTGCTGCATTCAAATTATTTGCTTTCACAGTCGAAAATCGAAGGGTTGTAAAAATTGACTTCCTGTACAGCCAGAGAGAAATAAATTTCAGCAGTATTGACAGCAGCCAAACAGAAAAGCTATTGCCCAGCATTTAATTATTGAAGACATTGATCAACAAAGTGATTTATTTGCTGTGGTTACGTTAAAGGGCCTAATTGAGTCAGAGTGTGTACTATAAAAGGTTCTTATTTGTTCATTTGGTCCGGATCACACATCACTATATAGTGCAGTCATATAAGGCTGAAATTATGAATCTTAACGTTGCTTGGTTATAATGAATGCCAAAAGTCTTTTCAAAATCATCTTTGATATGGAGTTTTTTAATGAAAAGACAAAAATGGCAGGCTTGAAACAGACAGAGGGGGAAAGAAATGTAAATGAAGCCATTGTGCGGATGACATTTACAGTGGCAGTGCCCAAGCTGTTTGTGTAATCTACACACTGTATATTCTCGTCTTCGGTTCTGCACACAAGCGTACACCTACAAGGATCCGTGCACAATCAAGGCATCCACAGAAAATCACTCTCATCTGTCCCCC